>JAUTXW010004708.1:1082500-1198040 GCA_030620095.1 Kuschelorhynchus macadamiae
TACAAGTAATATTTTGAACGTGGTCGGCCAGATTTATTTTAAAACAGAAAAAAATGCTAGATATGAAAGCTTTATGATTTTATGTGAACATGGAGGATCATTTAACGACCGAAATAAAGCTACACTAGAGGTGGCACCTCTAGTGTGTAGCTGATGTGAGCTGGTGTCTGTAGCTCTGCATAATGCGATAGATCTTCATCTACACCGACATAGTTAGGCTCAGAATCGTCTACTGCTGTGCGATTTGGTGGCCAGAGGTAAAGAAAGGCACAATACTTAACTGACAGGTGAAGGTAAAAACATTAGTTAGCCTATGCGTAGCAGAAGTAATGCGAGGACGACACCTTTATCGGCATAGCCATTTTGTATTAATGTGGGGGCAATGGCCACATATGCTCGGAAAAGGTTGTCTTCTCTTTTAAAAGAACCACTTTGCAGGATAGACGAAAGTTGAAGTGGTCGTGCACTCTCAGTATCCCCAATAGGAGGAAGTGCTATTTCCTAAATGCTTCAGTTCACCGGTGAAAACGCTGAGTCACATGTTGGGACAGAAACATATTCAGGGGCTAGAGTTTATCTAGAAACATGAATCTTTAGAAATTTTTTGTTAAAAGAGCTCAACAAAAGTCGGAAATCAAGGAAATGCGACAATGCGGCTGTCTAAACAATATCAAAAAATATATATCGAAAAACCTTATAAGTTAGGTATAGTTAAACGTTAGTAGATTTGAGTTAACTTTTCATGAAAAATTTAAATATCCATTAAAATTACTACTTTAAAAAGGTTTTACAGGGTATCCCTGATTGTTTTGACTACTATAAAAAAAAAGAATTAAATTATTGCGATTAAATGTACAAGAAAATGTTAAACCGGGGAAAAGTAATGTAGCTTTGTTTTTAAAGACATAAAAAAATATTGGGGCAAATTTATTTAGGACTAAATTCGGTAGCTAAATATAAAATGATGTTAAAATGAAATTTTTGGTCTTTAACTACAAACCGATCATTTTTTCTGCCTTTATGATGTTATTTAATATCTAGATAGGTACTGAATCTTTATTTATATACCTACAGCTTTAACTGTGGGAGATACAAAAATACTTTAAATACAAAAGTGGTAGTATTTCTCGTATTATCTATCAAAAAAATTAACATATCAAAAACCTATTTTTTTAATGGAAAACCCTGTATATTAATGCTTCATTAAATTAATATACTCTTGCTGATTATAAATATATCCGGTTTGACTCATTTAATGAAATAGTACTATTATACAAGGTGCCAATCAAAAAAAGTACAGGATGTCTCTACATTTCTACTTTTTTAAGGAATTTTTAAATGTTTTAATTTAAAGATCATTCAAGAGAAATAGTACAAGTTTTAAATTAAACATTTTCATGGATTTTTATAGCTAAAGTTGTAGATATGTCAAAATGTAAATGAAAGTCCTGTACAAAATTAAATTCTAAACAACTTTTTCTTATTTCTTTTCCATGTATCTTTAAAAATGGATATTCTTCTCTCTCCAACCCTTTGAAAACACCTTAAATTTTTGAAAGCCCGTAAACAGATTTCTAAAAAAATGCTTTTTAGTTTTAGGAGCGACTTATTTTTCTTGAACCTACAAATAAAAAAAAATACCGTCAATTAAAGGCCGTTAAATTTCGAATAGTTATATTTAATTTAAGATAAAGATGATTTAATTCTGAACCACTTTGCCTTAATAGTTTTCCATGTCTTCCTAAAAATAAAACTACTTTACTCTCCTCTGTTTTAAACACTAACCAAATAAAGGAGTTTTTCCTAGCTTCACAAGAATCGATAGACACCCTGTATGTTTTATTGACGCACTCTGAATTATCTCCAAATAATTTTAAAATATAGCTCTGTCCTTTCTGAATATACATTTCAAGTCATATTTATCATTTATTAGCTTAAGATGGGGTACGCCACCCAGAATATTTAAATTGTAGTAAAACTGAATTGTAAGCAGCACCTACTCAACAGGAATAAAGTAATTTTTGAATTTTTCCAGAAGTCATAGAGGGTGCCAGTAATATATTTAGCCGAAGGCAAATTAGGTACACCACTAATCATTTGCGTATAAAGGATTGAAGGTTGGGGGGGGCTAAGTTACTAAGATAGGACCTTATGTTTTCTTTTTATTTATTTGTAACTTATAGCATAATTCATAATAACAAGCAAGTTTTCATTTTCGGGGAATCTAAATCCCCTTCCTTAGCCCCTCCCGCCTTAAATTCTTACTTTACTACCATTAATGCCCTCTACAAAATAAAATAATCTTTATATTTTCTACTAAATTGACTCGCGAAGAGGCAGTCGAATATATTTAAAAATAAAGGGACGCGAATAACAAAGTTTAGAGAACCCTCAAAAACATATAAGTTTGTTCCCCAATAAGCTGATTTAAAGTTATTGGTCACGTCAACATGTTATTGGTTTGCGGGTATTACGACAAAATTGTCGGAGTTCCTTTCAATTTAAAGTTAAAAAGGAGGGCGAGGGCTTAAAATCAGGTGTAGGCTTCCCAATAGATTTTGGACGTTCCTGAATCTAATAAAATAGCCAGCTTTATATTGCCGAATAAATCCAATTTTTCAACAAGCCGGTGGGTTTAAATTTGGAAACAGATACCTTTTAATATCAGGTAGAGATGATACTAGCATATTTATTATTTTTACTTCTTTTATTTTATGTATGCTACGAATTGCTACGATGACCTCCTTTTCACTTCCCTTGTAAAAGCGTTTAGCTTTTTTAACAATACAATCAACTACAAATACTATTTGTTTTTAAAGAAATATACAACAATTGTAGGTGCCCAAGTACAATAAATAGTGAGAGAATCGCAATAACTATAATAGTTGTATGTGAGGTTCAAATCTATTAATTGCCCTTTGCATGTGACAGAGTAAGTAAACGGTATAATTTATCGATTTGAAGTTAGAGTTCATTATTTGGCCCACATTCCATCGGCTTAAATATGGCAACTCAATTTTGACAATTTTTTCCAAAATAAAAAGTTTTCACGGAAATAAGTTTTCAGTTGTAGATAAAATGCCCTCCGGTGGCAATTAAATAAACATTTTTACTTTGGATAAGAGCGTCCATTACCTTAATGTGTCAAATATCAAGTTGATCCGTAAAGAAATTAATTAAATATTCTTAAAATTTGAAATTAAAAATGCAACTTTGATCAGCCGTTACTAGGAAACCATTGAGATTTTGACATTTTCTTAAATAACTTGGTACCATTATTTTTTCATGTAGAATCACAGCCTTAAGTTTCCTGACGTTGTTCCCGAACACGCTGTATAAGAACCATCTTTAAATATTTGTTTTTTAGGCATAGGTACTAAAAATGAAATTTCTTCTGAATCTAGTAGGATATAAATGATCTATTTTAAGAAAAGTTTTGTTTTTATAGGCTAATATTAATATGCTTTTAAAAAATAATTGTCGATTGGTTAATACCCCCGCATCATGGAAGAGTTGCTCTGTTGGATAAAGTCCATTTTTACCGAGAATAATTTTTAATATTGTTTTTTGAGTAACTGTAATAACATTCAAGTGGACATTCGGTAAGCCTCCCTATGCCACAATGCCATACTGTAGGTTTGACTGAAACAGCGCATAATGAACAGACCATAGTAGAGGAATACTAACATACTGCTTTAGTTGTTTAAATTTAAATATTGTTTTGCTTAAACGCTTTACCTACTCCTGTGAATGTTTTCATATTTTCCATATATATGCCCAAATATTTAGAATATTTATTTGGAGGTTATAGTTACATATATTATACAAATGAATTGTACATTTATTTGAGTGCGTTTTTATTAATGGAATATCTGGTAGATTAGTAGCAGACAATTCAAATGTTAAAAAGTCTGTTTTTTGAAAGTTTAGGTGAAGTAAATTTTTGCATAACTATACTTTTCTTTGACATTCCTGCCATGTGCTGACCCGAATTACAATTGCTGTATCATCAGCGTAAGACAGAATTGTAGCATCATCCTTTAAATATATGTTAAAAAGTAAAGGTCCCAATATTGTGCCTTAAAGTACGCTACATTCAAGGACCGTCGATGTGCCTACGCTCTTCCCTTTTTGCTGCTGTATCCCTCCTGTTAAGTAAGATCTTAATCTTAACAAATGGTAAAACACATATCTTCTATTTTTTATTTTTTCTATATAATTACTTTTTTACATTATACAGGGTGGCCTTAGAGATATAAAGAAGTCCTTAGAAACGAACATATTTTACTAAAGCGATTAGCTAAAAAAACGGCGAAACTGGTCAAATTTCCTATATTTTTTTGTAAATAAAATATTTTTTCCTCTATACAGAGTAGCCCTAGGGCAAGGGTCTTCAACCTTTTTTAGTGAAAGGGCCAAAAATCGATTTCACATCGTCCGAAGGGCCAAAATGATCCACGTCACTTTATCATCATATCAATAAAATAAAAAACATATAATTTCAAAGTGTAAAAATCTTTACTGGTTAAAATGTTCAATCAATCAAAGCGATTTTTGACATTGTTTATTTTTGACAAGTGTGTCGATATTTGGTTTTATTTTTGTAGTTGCAACCCGCAAGTTCCCTCCAGATGTGCATCTGTAACTCTCGACCTTGTTTTACACTTCACATTCTTCATGCGAGAAAACAGCTGCTCGCACACATATGTGCTCCCAAACAGAGACATCATTTTCTGGGCATGTTTTCGGATTTCACGAAACCAGTTTTGATCGACATATTTTGAATAAAATTCAAGAAGACCCATGTCAAACTTGTCTTTCAATTCCGAATTGCACTGCAAATCGATAAGCTCCATCTGACAATTTTCTGGCATGTTTTCAATAGATAGAATGAATTGTCGGGCAAAGAGATTCATGTAATTTTCATTATCTCTGAAGTCAGAAAACCTTGATTGGAACTCTTTTTTAAGTAAATCTAGTGCTGCGACATATTTATCCACATCTGAGCATTCGCAACTCTTCAGTTTAGGAAAGTGCGTAAACTCTTTTTTCAACAATTGATTTTTCCATAGATCCAGTTTAAACTCAAATGCCTTCACAGTGTCAAGTAGGTTGCTGATGAGATTTTTTTTTCTTGTAGTTTGGTGTTCAAGTCTTTGAGGTGCAGCGTGATATCCATGAGCAATCCATAGTCGCGCAGCCAGTCGGAGTCACTAAATTGAGGAATTGGTTTCCCTTTGGTTTCCATGAAGGAGGCGATTTCCTTCTTGAGTTCAAAAACGCGTTTTATTATTTCCTCTATTCGGCCAACGAACATCGGAAAAATATGTCACATCACCATACTCGGCATTAATTTCGTGTAAAAAATTTTGGAATTTCTGTGGTTAAGGCCGAGTGATTTAATAAAGTTTACAGTTTTTACGACCACTTTCATCACCTCACCACTACTTGCGGATTTTGCACAAAGATTTTGTTGATGGACGCTACAATGGTAATGCATCAAAGGAAGATCTTTCTGCTGTTATTTCATCAAACCCACGAGCCCTTCATTTTTCCTACCATGGATGGTGCACCTTTTGTTACAACTGCAGAAAGGTTTGTCAATTCTAAATTATATCGTCTCAGTACTGACATCAAACACTTATAAATATCACATCCTTTTGTAGTTCCTTTAATCAGAAAAAGACAACAGAATAGTATACGAACTTCGATGCACGTTCTTTTAGTGAATTTTCAATGTCTCCCGCTAACTCTTCGATTCTTCTGGCGACAGTAACACCGGACAAACTAACTTTAGAAAAAAGTTGTTTTTGAAACGTGCACAATACTTTAGCGGCGACCTCCATACATTCTTTGATAAATTCACCATCAGTAAAAGGTTTTGATTTCAAAGCTATTTTTTCGGATATAATGTAGCTAACTTTCACGCTTTCAATGTTCTGTTTTTGAAAACTATCTTGCTGTCGTTGAAGCTGACTTTTTAGAGCTTTCACTTTATCTTGCCGTAATTGTGCTTTGAATGTCTCAAACTTTGTGGCATGCTTTGTATCATAATATCTTTTTAAGTTGTATTCTTTTAAGGCTGAAAGAGATTCTTGACACCCCAAACAGACGGGTTTTTGATTAACACTAACGAACACAAGTACAACTAAGTCCTATTTTCTTAAAATATGCGCTTTTCTTCACTAATTTTTCGTTTTTTACCCGAAGTAGAAGCTCTTTTTAATGTCAAGGTAGAAGTAGTTAATTCTCCGATAAAGATGTCCACGACAAAACTAAACTTGCGCGACTGCACGCCACAATACAGTATCCGCCTTACACGCGTCAAAACACACTATACTCAACTCACTATAATCACTTACCGCACAGGTAGCAACTTCACTACTAGCTGGCACTCTTTCGCTTGTATCGCTTCGTTCGCTCTTGGAATTAGAACTGGCTGCTGCCGTGTGATGCCGGCTTTATATAGGCCGAGCACGTCAACTTTGAATGTCTCGAAATTTCGAGCAGCTACGAAACTGGACTAGTAGGTCCCTCTAATAGTGATAATTTCTAGAATCATTAGCAAGATTTAATAGACATGCAACGCCATCTAGTAGTCTTGTGGATAGTCGTGATCGCGAGTTGACATAGTGGATCTCTAGGTGGCGCAATATTTTCTTTAGGATCTGGGTTCCGCAAGAAATTAAAAGACGGGCCGCGGGTTGATGACCCTTGCCCTAGGGGATACCAACAGTCCCTTAAAAATACAAATACCTACCTACAGTTTTTGTTACACTTTTATTTAAGATATGATGAAGCCACAATGTTGGCGAAACAATTGTCATGTGTTTTATTTTTTTTGTAAAATAAATTAAGTGGAACTTTTAAACAAGTGTTTTCGTTTAGTGGGTTAAACTAGATTTCCATCAAGTAACGGCTAGTTCTGATGTTCAATACAAATACCTATGTTTTATTTTTATAACGCTTAGCTTTTTTAAAGCTCGATAAAACGGGGCAATTTTTTTTAAATTTTTTTTGCAGGCTAAAGCATTTTTTTCAATTATACCAGTGCGAAACAGCTCCCTAAAAACGAAACTAATTTTTTTTTAATGGAAGACGCTAAATTTATTTTTTTTTTGTATATAAAATGTTTTTCCACTATACAAGGTGATCGTAAAAACAGCTTTTAAAACCGAATGTACTCTTTATTTCAGAAACTATCAATATTTTTAAAAAATCGCAAAGCACGTAAAATGTATTGTATTTTCTGCATCTAAAACTCTACTTCAGAGAATCGTTCACGACGTTCATACGTGTATTAGAAAGTACTACGTTTGCCATCTTTTTTAATCTATAATTTTTTGTTTTGTTTTGCTCTTAATTTGATCTCTCATTTCCTGAGTATTTGGTAATGTCCTCCGAAGGACTATTATCTGAGTGAGCCATTGCTTGTAATAAAATATTCTAATCTTATTTAGCACTATTATTAAAACAGAAGCCACAGATCACCGCCAATATTTAAGAGTGGGTTATTAAAGCAAATTTAAGTACCTCCGATCAAATATAATTATTCAAATGAACTACTTAAGAAACCCGCTCCGCTGGCAGAAATACACTGAAGCATTATATGTTAATAAAATAATAAAGTTTTCACCAATTGGCTTTTATTGAGATAACACAGCCCACATATTAAATCACTTTATAAGTATTAGTAAAATAGATGCGCTTAAATTATACTGACAATAACATCTCCATTGGTGATTGAACATATTTTATAACTTGACCTAAATTATGATTGTCTTTTACGACTAAGGTCTGATTTACATAGTCGTGTATTGAATATGGCCATGAAAATTTGACCAATCCCTGATTCGGCCTAAATATTTTACCTTTCCTTCTGATCTTGAATATTTTGTTTTGTGTAAATTAAGGCTTAAGGCAAAATCATGGTTCAGATGTAGGTAGTTGACACTCTTGTCATATCATACTTATGGTCCAAAAAAATTTTACCAATCCCTGATTTGGCCTAAATATTTTAACCTTTCCTTCTGATCTTGAATATTTTTTTTTCTATAAATTTGCGCTTAAGGCCAAATCATGACTCAGATGTAGTTGAGACTTTTGTCATATAGCTTTATGGTCCAAAAAATCCACTTGAGTCTTGATCAACTAAATCAGCAACTCCCAAATATAAAATTTAGAATGAAATTCAATCAGAAGTGTGATTCATTTTTAACTCAGATTTTAGGTTCTAAGAAAAACAAGAATTTAACTGTTGAAGAATACTTGAATTTTATTTATGATTTGCTAAACATCAAAAAAATAAATAATATGCTGAGAATATTTTTTGAATTAAGTAGTGCATCTGACACTGTTGATCATGACCTCCTGTTTCAAAAATGATGTATCATTGGTTTTTGTGAGAGTGCTCATGAGTGGGTGAGATCATACCTAGAAAATCATTGTCAAGTGTTTATGGTCAAGACTGTTAAATCAAACAACATTATGAATATAGTCGGGGTATTCCAAGGATCTACCCTTAGAAACTTTATTGTTCATAACTTTCATTAATAATATACATAAAAGTAGATCTCAAATCAATTACTAATCAGAGCAATTCGGTTTCAAAGATATTGGAATTAAGCAGACTTCAGATAACTGCAGGTAAAACATTATATATGTGGTTATGTCATTCATAGCATTAGTCCACTTATAACAATTTATGGAAAATCTATCAAATTGTATCGATCCCAAATAAACATTTCAATCAGGGGCGTGCAGTCTATGAAAGCAAGGGAAGCAATGCTTCCCCAAAAAAATTACAAAACATCTTCTAAAATGTAATTTTTGAAATAGGAAACCATTAATTTAGTTTATATTAAAAATGCTAAAATATTATCTTAATTATCAAGCCCATAATAAATGCGGCCTTGTCTAGCTTCTCTGCAGCCAAGTCCTGTTTGCTTGATTTCCTGTGAATCGAGCCAGAGGTTATTGAACTTTCCACCGGCTGTTTGCAATATTTGCATTTCAGTCGCATGCTTTAAGTGGTGGCGGAAGCTATCGTTGGAGTAGATTCTTTGTTTAAACGGCTATCCGTACGTCGCGTCGTGCATGGTGCGATATGGAAGACAATAATACGGACGTGGATATGCAAATACCGTCAACTTCGGCTGTCGATAATAACGTTGAAAATGTTGGAGAATTTAGTAAGAAGAGTGTGAATGTGTGGTGTGTGTCTTAATAATAAAGGGATTTTCAACATTAGACTTCGCTGATAAGCTTCAAATAATTTATAAAGGAAGGGCAAAACCGCCTATGAAAAATTTAACCACAAAAATGAAAAACTGTATTAGACATTTTTATCCGGAAAAACAATACGAACAATTTAAATAGCTAACAGTGTGTGAAAATATAAGTAAATTATTTTGTTGGCCATGTTTACTTTCTGAAAATGAAAAAGGTCTCTGGAATAAACTGGTTTTTGCGATTTAAACAATTTCCATAAAGCTGTAAAAAGACACATTATGTCCAAAGCGCATTTACAGGCCGTCATAAAAGAAAAAGTCTTCGGCAAAACCAGAATTGAACACGCCCTTAATAAACAGTTGGAAATTAGTCACCGCCAACACAATGAACTAGTCGATAAAAATAGGTAAATATTAAGAAGACTTATCGATGTTGTTTGTTTTCTCGGATAGCACGAATTGGGATTAAGAGGTCATGATGAAACAAGGGTTTCTTCAAATAGAGGAAATTTTCAAGATTTACTTAGTTTAATGGCTAAATATGATGATTGCTTAAAAAATCATTTAGAGCAGTCTAGCGTTTTTCGCGGAACGTCGAATAGAATCCAGAATGATTTAATTTCCGCTGCTGCAACCATTATTCTAAAAAGAATTAAGCAGGAGATTGGCGAGGCGCGGTTCATTGCTATTGTTCTGGACGAAACCACTGATATCACTAACTTTAGCCAATTATCTATAGTAATACGCTACGCAGATGCATTATATACCGTAGTTTATAACGTTACTAAAGAAATTAATGGAGAGAAAAAATTAGTTGCTCAAAGCTATGATGGAGCTGCAGTGATGGCAGGACAATTAAGGGGTCTGCAAGCTAAGGTTCGAGAAACTTCCCAAGTGCTGTGTTTGTTCATTGTTTTGCTCATAAATTAAATTTAGTTTTATCCCAGTCCATCAATCACATTAAAGAGTGTAAAGTATTTTTCCCTACTTTAAGTGGCATGGCTGCTTTTTTTTCCAAGTCAACAAAACGTACACAAGCTTTGGACTCCATTGTCCACAAACGATTGCCCAAAGTAGGTCCTACTAAGTGAAACTATAATGGAAGACTTGTGTTAACAGTATCTGAAAATCGTGATTCACTGATTGAACTATTTGAGAATATAATAGAAAATAATGAAACGTGGGACTCAGAAGCAATAAATAGTTCGAGGGGGTTTTTGGACTGTTTGAAACGAGATTTTAATTTTAATTATTTGTTGAAAATATTTTCAGAAATATTTCCATTCTCGGACAATGTTTTTAATATATTACAAACTAAAACAAATGATATTGCTTTTTGCCTAAAAAAGTGGATGATTTTAAGTCCATGTTAAGCCAAAAAAGAGATGACTTTGACCTATTTTGGGAGAAAACGATGACGTTAAATATAGAGCCACAAGCCAAGCGTCTTCGAAGAGACAAGGTGGGAGATGTTCAAACATCATACAGACGCCCCTTTTATGAAATAATCGGTCAAATTCAACAACAATTAAAATATAGATTTAACGGTTTAAATGATTTTAAATTCCTCGAGCTCTGCAATTTTGATGCATTTAAAGGAAAAACTTTTCCAGAAGATGCGTTTAAATCTCTTTTTCTTCATTATGGCCAGTTCTTCGACCGAGTGTTACTGCGATCTGAACTAAAAATGATTTACGAAACTGATGACATTAGCGCAAAAAATAACGCTAAGGAACTAATACAATTTTTAAAAGACAAGGAGCTGGAAGATGCCTACACCGAAGTGTCGAAATTGTGTGAATTAGTATTGACAATACCTGCCACAAGTTCATCAGTAGAACGCAATTTTTCCCACACTTAAACGTATAAAAAATTTCGTGAAAAAATCAACGGGGCAGGAGAGACTTTCGCATACATTGCTGTTGTCCGTTGAAAATAAACTTCTCCGAAATATGTCGGAGCATCGACGTTTTTATGATGACGTCATTGACGAATTTGCAAAAAATGATCGAAGAATCGAATTACATTTCAAATAGGTAAGTTTCTAAAAATTGCTTCCCTTTCTTAAAATTTCACCGCACGCCCCTGATTTCAATCTCACGTTAACATTCTATGCAAGAAATTTAGTAAATCATGCTACAACATAAATAAAACAAAAATGTTGAAGGTACTGTTTCAAAGGTAATACGAAGAAGGTCATATTTTCGTGTCGTTCAATCACCCTTGCAATATGGTCTTTCATTCTGGGATTATACAAGTAATATGTCAGGTTGTCCCTGTGGACTCTGGGTGCGTGTATTAGTCGTGCGCGTGACCTTAGGTGTCTAGTCCTACACACTTATTTTCGATCTTATTTTACTAATATCATAACCTTGACGGCTATTTTTGATTAACAAACGTCCGCTAAACCGATAAATCCGTTTACGGATATATATGTTATACATTAATCTGTAAAAATCTCATGTAAAAAAGAATTAGCTATTTAAGTTAGAATACTTTTGGACAGCTGCAAAAATATTTTTCTAAAATAAATTACGACATTAAAAGTTAAAAAAAACTGTGAACCCCGTATCTAGAAATTTTAAACAGTTCAGAAGTTATGGGGAAAATATTTTCTTGACATGTCATTTTTTTTTAATTACCACAATAAAACGCACCTATCGTATTCTAAAATGAAATTACGGGGAAAAATTTTTTTTGGCAGATGTCAAAGAAAATTTTAAATAAATGACCCCCTAAAAGTTACATGAAAGTGTGAAAACCGTATATAAAAATTTTAAGTAGTTCAGAAGTTGCAGGAAAAAAATTTTTTTTTGAGAGCTGTTACAATATTTTTTCAAAATAAATTACTCCCCGAAAAGTTGCGTCGAATTTTGAAAACCGTATTTAAAAAATTTAAGCAGTTTAAAAGTTAAGAAAAAAAATACAATTTTTTTTGTGCAAACCTTACCTCGTAATTGTAACTCTTGTATATATTCCAAGACCCTTCCTAAACAACCGTCCATATTGTGCATCTTTTTGATAAAAAACATCTTTTGCATTTTTTTTTGAATTTGAAAAGATATAAAAAAATTGCCATCTTTATAGCTACTTTTTTTCCTCTACAAGATGACACACTCAGATTTAAAATTCGTTTTATCTTCGAGGTCTCATCATCAACTTATTTTTTTTAGCACGGACCTGGATTTTTTAATTAATTTTTAAAAAGCGTTCGACCTCACAAAACTACAATGTGTCACACTTAATGTTTCAACAGCAGATTTAAGCTTTTGCTATAAGATACAATGTGTTAGAGAGAGACGGAAAACCAGAATCTCTCCAAATTCACAAACGAGGTTTTTAAATGCCGTAAATATATGAGTCCATTACATCATTTGCTTTGAGAGGTCAAGGGATTGTAAAAATATAAAAAATCCAGGTCCGTATTTAAAAAAATTAAGCTGATGATGAGACCTCGAAGAAGAAACGTCGGATTTCAAATCTAGGTGCACCATCTTGTAGATAAAGAAAAGTTGCCATAAATATATAAAATGTATTTTGTAATATCTCTTCAAATGCAGTATAGAGATGATTTACGGTTTGTTTACGGATACCCCCGAAAATACTTAAAATTTTTCAAGTTTGTCAACTAATTATTATCCCACGTTAATTTACGCAAATTTACCATTTCCGATATCCCAATACTGGTAAATTTGTTACACCCTGTATATGTCTGTCTTTGAAGCTGTCTAATTTAGTTGGTGCAATGGATATATTTAAGCATCTGATCAGGCATTATAAGAAAATACTCTGAAAAGCTAATTATTTGTACCCCTCATAATACATGCACGATTTTTCAAAAATAATTGATAAAAGTGGATACAAAATTGAAAATAAAGATATCAAAAAGCTCAAAAACCTACCTATTCCGGTAATGAGTATACAAAATTTAATAGTACAGTTTAAACATTAACTTAACCAGTAACGAAAATGAGAATTTCAAAAGTCGATAGCTTCTTCGAAAGAACTTATTCAATAACCATCATATTGTTAAAATACAACGCCGTTATCAAATATATGTAAAATATGATACTAGGATATTACTAATTGCAAATTTTTTTGCGATTTTTGTTTTAAAAAAATTAATAACCAAACACTTAACATTATAAAATGGAGATGGTGGTCACTTCACAGAAACTGCCTGGGCAGATGCCTTGAACCACGTTTATATTTTCTTCGATTTTTCACTAACTCAGGCAAATTTTCGTTGAAAGACACAGTTTTCTTCTCACAAGAGAGTTCTCAGAACACAATGACAATTCGCATAGACTTAAACTTAAAGTTTATAATAAAAATCGTAAAAACGGCTTTTTAACGAGTAAATGCACAAATATAAATCGAAACGATAAAAAATATCAGAGAAATATTTGCTTTAAACAAACTAAAACTCACCCGTGACATCTATCACAACTGACATGTCAAATATCTCCTTACATTTTTTTATGATCCTAAGCCAAGCCCGCGTATCATTTTGCATCGTATATGTTAAAAAATATACCCATTCTTGGGAACTTTGATGCAAACTTCAGCTCGTTAGTGCACCCTCTATATATAATCCAGGACGCTTCCTAAATAGTCCATTTTGTATAACTTTTTAAGCACTTTCCGGTGCCGGAATTATTTTTCTGACCAGATGCCTACTTTTTTTATAACAAAGAAAAAGTGATCAAAAAAATTCACTTTTCATGACGTTTTTCTTAAAAATTTCTATTTTGCATTTAGATTTTTGTTCTACTAGATATTTCCTATGAAAAACGTCTCTTGGAAAATCTCGTTTGGACTCACCAACTTTGAGATATAAGCGCCCCAAAAAATCCTTTTTTCGTGCAAAAAAAATTCGTAAAATCATCAAACGAAATCGAGACCCAACTAAAAACAATATGGTTCTTGTAAAACAGGAAGGACCATTGCTCCAGAAAGTTTCGTCAGAAAAAAATTAAAATTGCGACCTTAATCGTGTTACATCGAAGTTGACTTTCTTGGTCAACTTTGCGGTGCCATATCTTCGGTATCAAAGTTGGTACAGAAAAATTTTTCAAACAAATCTCGAGATCCACATTTCCTCTAAAAATTCCGCGAAGCGGACGTTTGTTAACAAGTAAATTAATTATAATTGGTCTTAATTTATTTCTGTTTTGTGTAAATTAAGGCTTAAGGCAAAACCATGGTTCAGTGGTCAGATGTATGTAGTTGATACTCTTCTCACATCTGCCTTATGATCCAAAAAAAATTTACCAATCCCTGATTTGACCTAAATATTTTAACCTTTCCTTCTGATCTTGAATATTTTTTTATACATTTAGGCTTAAGGCAAAATCATGGTTCAGATTTAGTTGAGACTTTTGTCCTAATGGTTCAAAGAAATCCACTTGCTTCTCGATCACCTAAATCAGCAACTCCCAAATATAAAACTTGAAAATTCAATCAGAAGTATGATTCACCGCCCACATGTTTTTGTAAAGTAAATTTCAGGAAAAATGGCCATGACTGCATTACTGCAATAAAACGGTCCCATTGTGTAGGCAATTGTAGTAAGTAATCGGACTTTAGATATTCATGCATTTAACTCAGATTTCAGGTTCTAACAAAAACAAGTAATGATACTCATATAATATTAATTTAATCAAATGAAAAAACCTACACATTTATAATTGGTCTAATTATATGATATAGACTAAAATAGGAATTTTTTACAGTAATTAAGTGATGGATTGAATTTTTCTAACTACCTGGGAATATCATTAACATATTTTTTGATTAATTCTACAACACTACAATTTAAAGCCGGAGAAATACTTTCAGACCAAACCTTTGATTTTAATTAGTGTCACATTTGCTCTATAGGATTAAAAACGAAATAGTAGGGTGGGGACCATAGCACTGTATGTCCCATTTCCTCTGCCAGTATTTATACAGAATAAATGTGAAACTTCTAAAATATCACTTTTTTTAAAACATGCTTTAAAATAAATGTCATTCGCCGGCATGCAGTTTTGAATCTTCAAATTCCATTCCATTATTATCATGTCCATTTCTAAAGAATGTTTGGCAAAAGATAATTCTTGAACCGTTCTTCAAAAAGTTCTTCACCCAGAAGACTTTAATATTCTATACAAAGAGAGAGGTTAATTAATGGAAAATTTTCGGAAAGGTATTTTCTTTATCGATATTGTATACTCAAGAAGCTATTTTTGTAACCGCTGGAGTTCCACAAGTACTTGCTTTTTGTCAATTGTGCGATATCTGAAGTCTATTTTAGACAAAACTCTCCAAAGACTAATGATGCTACAGCTTATTTGAGTATCATCATTAGGGAGCCGTTGCTTCATTATTAAATGTAGGTACACGTTGCTTTTTTCGACTTTTCGCTTTATTAAGTATTTATCGCCTTCCTGAAAAAATTTGGTGGAACCGGCATCTTTACGCTTCTTTCTGGATGTGGTGGGATTTGACATGATTCTTTTCACTTTAGCCAGAGGTGTCTTAGTCAAATCACATGCTTCACTCGCAGCAGCGCTAGCGATAAATCATATGTCAAGTAAAGAACTAGAAACAGTTTTTATCTACGATCGTGAGATAAGAAGCCATTACTGCACTGATTTCTACAAATATTGAAATTAAAGAAAATACGTTTATTTTGGTTTGAAATACAGCATTACAAACTATTTATTGTAAATATTAATTACACAACTATTGTGGTTATTTAAATTATTACTAGTTGTACTTGATGAACTTGACTTAATGTACTTGCATTAAATATGTTCAGTTTTTGGATACTAGTTACTTCGTTTTCTTTATTTCCGAGTATACTCAATGCAGTCTTCTTTTTGTTTTCTTCCGAAGCCTCAATGTATCTTTCTGCAACTGTATTTGATCGCCATCCCCTGTGCCTCTTTGCAGTCAAAATTTCTACTCCGGTTTTTACTAATAGTGATGTAGAAGACCTTCTAAAGTAGTGACCGGTATATTGTTCTGGATTGGATTATTTTAAAAACCAAGCAATAGTCTTAGGCATACCTCCAAAAGTGTTTATTCCCACCAGCTGTTTTTTTACTTTTACTATTCTTATAGCGACGAAACGATCATGATCAATGTGTTTAGGGCATAACTTAATGTAATTTCGGACGAATTCCACAATATCTAAACATTCAATGTCTCCTGATGTTACAAAAAACTCTCGAGCTATTTTTGTCTTCGTAAATGGTCTACAAATTGAAAACACGCACCTTCATCTTTCACGTTTTCGAAGAGTAAGTTTGTCAGCTCTTCTCTTCTACATGCTCCTGCTAGTCCAACAATAATTACTACTTTCGCCATAAAAAACTTTTCATCAGCTTCTTGCAGAAAAACACCAATATGGTTTTTGTTAATATCTTCGATTTTGTAGGTCTATATCCTTCCGACTTTCTATTTAAAAACGCAATTAAATCCGGGTATTTTTTAATATCACATTTTTTCTCCGCGATATTAAATAATATGCCCGAAGAGAGGAAGGTTTTTGAATTTTGGATAGATCGTTAAAATAGGCTAACAATGCCTTCTCACTGGAGATAGTTTTTATGTTCTTTGCTTCACACCATTTCTGGTACTCATATTTTACTCGTGATTTTTCGGGCAGAAGACTGGAAATTACGCCGGTAGTCACTTTTTCGATGTCGGATGGAAGATCTGAATCGCTCATTTTGAAAATGTATAAAATTCGTTCCGAACTTTATGATAAATTACATATTTTTTGACAGCATTATTTTCTAATGTTTTCTAACAAAAACTCAGTTACTTGTTTGCTATGGTATAGTAAGTACAGGTAACAAAGGTAATTTGTTTTCAAATATTTGATAGGTAAACTTTTCACGAAAATGTAAATTATATTATTACTCGGATAAGATTTTAAACGGTCGTAGATAAAATTTTCTACGATACATATATCGTAGCAAAATTTTGTGATACATCGTTATTAACCCACTTGTATCGTAAGTATCTATTACAATTCCTCTAGCATCCGGTCGATGCTTTTCCTTCACCGGAACACTAGAAGAGATGCCACATAATGCTGTGTTTTTTTAAGTATATGATAATAATTCGTAAAATGGTACAGTGTTCTGGAATTTACACACATTCAGGTAAATGATCACGTTCGGGAATAGATAACTAAAAAATTAAATCTATTAAAGAATTTAGTTGCCTCTCAAAAAAAATCTAAATTATTTATTACAAAATTGTAATTTGCATATACAATGAACATACAAAATACAGATAACAAATAATTTGTTGGTTCACCAAAAGCAATTAAATGGCACATTTTTATTATTGAATCTAAAGTTTAGACACTCATTTTGCGCTTCTTAGCATGCCTTTTGAAAGCAGCCTCTAAGACATCTCTCGTAATAGGCAAGCAGTAGTCGGCTAACATCTCACAGTTCCATTTTCCCTGATACCTTCTTCCCATGTTTGAAATATTCTGGTAGAACCTCTCACCATGCTCACCACTTGCGGCACCACAATTTTCCGGAATGTAATTCAAGTGGGAATTCAGGAAATGAATTTTCAACGACATATTACACCCTAGGTTTTTGTAACACAAAAGAAAATGGGCAATCAGGTCATGTAATGGTAAATGTCAAATGTATTTCCTTGCCTTCAAGTATGAAATCGCATCTCCGAAAAGTTTCCTAATCTGGGGACGCACAAATTCAGGGGGATCTAATGGCTTAAAAACTATGGCCAAATGTTCTTTCTGTAGTACATGGCAGCAGTATTTGGTATAACCTAGCTGCATTCCAAGGAAAATCCCCACAAATTTACCATTTATATTTTTCATATTATATGGTCTCCAGTAACAATTTCAAATTGCTATACATTTTTTTTATATGGACTGCATGACCAATTAGGACTGAGGGCAACTTGTTTCCATTATGGAGTAACAGTTGTAAAACTTGCTTTTGAGGAATCGATGAAAAGTCTCCAGTCTTTTGAATCATAGTCCAGATTTAAGGCTGCTATTAACCCCAAAATGTCCCTACAGGCTACCAAATTGTTTTCCATGTTAAAAAATGGAGTTAGGTTTTTATGATGGCTTCGGTACACAGAAACTTTTACTTCATCTTTGCAATTCTAAATCCCTTAAAAGGTCACTTAATTCACTTTGACTTATTTTGTGAGGCTTTTTACTGGAAAGTTCACAAACAAAATTGGAGTCTTGCGAGGTTGATGGGCCGGTGACATTTTCCGGTACACTACCGTTTCAATCCATTTGATCATCATCAGAATCACGGGTATACCCCTAAGGTAGAGTAGGTACATGCAATTCGTCACTATGAGGCACCAGGCGTATGGAGGATTATAAATTTGGATACTGTATCGCAGACCTTTTTTTCTCCGAAAGTCAGTAACGTAATCTTTCGGTTCTCGCCAGATCATAGAAACAGGGAAAGGTATCTTACGCTTTTTTCCACTTTGTTTGACAGAAGTCGCTTCACCCATATATTACAAAAATGATCCAGCTTATTTACACAAACTCGCGACATGTTGCTCAAAACTCTCTAATTTCTCAAATACGAACAGCTCTCGATCGACTGGTGGTTGAAATACAACTAACAACTATATATATTTAAACCCCTTATAAAGTATACCTGGTATAATAAATCCAGGCATTTCTCATGTAATTATATTTATAATTATAATTATCTTAATAAGCATGGATCTATAAAACCCGAGCCAACTGAGAGTTTTGCAAGACAGATTGTTAATTCGTACAATAAAATAAGTAAGATTTTGCTATTTTGGTCTCGGAAACATGTTTGCTGTTCTCCAGTGTTTTCAGTCAATATCTCACTTCGGACACCAATTGTTACAGGTTCTCTTTATATTAAACACTTCTTATTAACAACACTACCTTTATTAAATACCCATTACAATATAAGATAACTAAACGTTAATACACCTAATATAAAACTAACTCTAATTCGTCAACGCCCCTCTCCTTATATACGCATTACGAATTCGCTATAATATTCCAGAATGCCCTTGGCTGAGCTCAATGTAGGATGACGTGTTTGTTTACTTCTAGTCCACATACATAAACGTTTGATAATTCATTTGGGTAGTTTTTGCATAGTATGTTCAATTTTAGATATTTTATTTGCAATTTTAGATTTGCCAAACAATTGTGTAACTAAAATATCAAACATGTGTACCAAACACCCTCCACATACGGCAGGCACACACCTGCTCCATCTGAAACATATTCTGTTTCGTGGCAGAAAATTAAATATACGATGACAGATATCACCTCATTTTTTAAGCCCCTACACCCAAACTTTGAATTTTAGACTACAAAAAATGTTTACCTCTTAAAACACCCACGTGCTACGAAATGGCCATAAATTTAGTAGGGTAAATTTTACTACTTAAAACTGTCAGCTGAATCATCTGTGGAAAAGGCCTGTTTATTGTCAAAACAAAAGTCAAGTCAACACAGGTTTAGAGCCGGGTAATAAAACCCTGTAAAATGAAAATATCGTTGGGTCATAGCCAAAATTTAGCAAGAGGTAAAGAAAAAAAAAACTACAACATTTTCCGGTAGAACGGATTTTTGAAAATTGTGTACATTTCCATACTTATTACTTTTATTAAGCCTCCATCTTGCAATTCGTACCAAAATTTTACCAGTTAATTTCTACGTAATACTTGATTTTATGCAAAATTTGATGTAAACTGAATAAGTAGTTTTTTAGTAATAATTTTTTACCGTCTTACAAGGCCGCCAAAATTTCAAGTCAATCGGGTGAGTAGTTTTTTAGCTATGTCAGAACGAACAGACAGACCCACGGAATTAATAAAACATGTTTTTTTGGGGTCTAGGGATCATAAAACAGGAAAACCTGTAAAAATCTAAAATGATGTTTTTTTTCACGATTTTAATACTTCCTTTTTACGAAGTCATGCCTTTCCTATTACGGTAATTTCGGGATAAATTAAATTTATTCTTATTTGGTTTTGCCCAAATTAGAGAAGCTAATTTCCCAACCCCAACGCTTCCAAACACCTTCTATAATTGCGTCCCTGGAAGTAAAAATCCTTGAGTATTTTTTACTTACACTAAATTTCATGTTCCGACAACTGCCAAAACATTAGGATCCATTAATGTTTTTATTAATTTAAGTAATAACATTTTGGCTAAAATGTTTTTAGCATTTAAGACTTCCATCATTTTTAAACTCTTAAATGACCTTTTGTTGTAAATTATTGGGTGTCTATCTTCAGAATCGCCACCTCCAATATCATTCACATAACTAGATATTCATGTATATATAGTATGGCTCAAATATATTTATCAGACCCAAAATGCTTTTTTAAATGAAACACCCCATATATTGTATGTTTATAAAATGGGTCTCTTCTTGCTGATTACAAATATATATTTATAGCTTTATCTTTAAAAACTTGAGAAATCCCCTCCCATAAGAAGCAATGTATTCACTTGGCTCCACGTTCTCCGTCCTTACGCTCTTACTATATGTGTGAGTGTATGTATGCAACATACAGATTGTTTAATTTTTTTTTTAAATGTTGTCTTTGTTAAAAAATATATTTGAGACGTCCTATATAAATACATAAAGAATTTTATGTAATCTCTTAAAAATTTAATCAATATAGAGAGTGGCGAAATGTTTATTACTTCAATATATGTAAAAAAAAGTAAAGCTTTTGACAAAGTACAAAAGTCATGTTAAAACATTTAGAGGCATTATTGAGGTAAAAATGGTTTAATGCATACAGAAGCTGAGAAAAAAAACATTTTCAGAAAAATTTTCCATTTTTTGATACACCGAACCGAAAGAAATTTAAATGAATTTTTTTTATGTTCAGCCTAAATTATTTTTGGGGTGAAAAGAACAAAAAATATCTTATTTTGTAACAGTTATCATGTAAGAAAATGGCAGGGTCTTATCTGTACGCCAGAATTTTTATCTCTCTCTGCATTTACGCCTTCCAGGCCATTCATTCCATACCTAGTGTTAGACCATGCCGAAATTAGCAACTCAATATCCTAAGTCTTAAAAATAATAAAACTTAAGTTTTGCCCAAAAACTTTCATGTATGAGTTCGTCTTTCCAGCACGGAGCGATTTAGTATTATCGTTAAATCCGCTCAAATGTCGAATAAAATCCTTTAAAGACTTTTCTTTCAAGAGTGATATCCTTTAAGGGTGAATTCCATTGTAGGTAACAGTAATACAACATTCCATCAGTCTAGGACTGGTTCGAAGTTATGATAAACGCAAAAACCGTCTTCTGGTGTCATATAAGGACGATGAAGGACGTCATCATTCCTATGTATTCACCTCTTCGAGTAACAGTATTTTATTGTATCAAAAGAAGTTGCTTTTTATTACATTTTCCAATTAGTTCAATACGTACCTTGCGACAAAAACTCGATTCAGGAGTTCTATAAAAGCGTGGGAAATAAGAATTTAACGTTAAAAGCACATGCAGTTTACTTTATTAAATGTTTCCGTTGCACTTCATTTTATAAAATCCAATAGAAATTTCTCTTTGCTTCCTTTGGAATTGGTATTTTCTCGGACTTTAATGAAATAATATTTTCCTTGATACTATAACAAAGTAGGAAAGTACGATGTTTGTTTGAGTGGATATGTGTTGCATTCTTATAGCCAGCGAACAAAGAAGTTTTAAAGTGGAAAGATAACGTTGGACATAAAGAAATTTACGAGGAATTGGAATTTTTCAAATTAAAACAAAATTTTAATTAAAAAGCTACAATGTTATTTGGAGTATTGTTTCAAGGAGGACTTATACAAGGAAAATATACTTACTTAGGAACAAAAATGATATTGAACATGTACTTTTATGTAAATAAACTGTGCCAATTAATTATCGCAATACGACAAAGTAGCCACTGATTCCATATTTCTTAGGAATGACTTATTCGATTTTGATGAAATGGTTATCAAATTGTAGCTTGGTTCTCTGGGAATTGCTTTTTGATATCAAAGTTTAGGATTCATTTTTTAAGCCATAATACAGAGCACAATAAAAATCGTGTTTCTAATACGAATGTTTGCGACACCCTGTAGAGTAAACCAGATGGACTAAGGGTCCTCCCTGAAACAGTATCGGAGCTCAATATTTTTTTAAGATATCGTTTTTTTATTCGCTTTTCTAGCTCTATTTTTATTTTCGAAAAGTACTGGATTTGTAAAGGTCAAAAAAACTCATTTGATTGAAACCGAATTTACTGGTATTTTGTATTTGCTTTCTAGAAACTGTAGAATGTAACATACCCCAGTACTAAGTGTCAAACTATCTGATTTTAATTTCGCAAATGTGTTTCTTTATTTTGTAGCCCCATGCAGATAAACGAGAAGCTTAACTCGTGACGAGTGTGTTGCAGTAACAAGAGATGGAATTACAATAGAACAGCGCTTGAGACTGCCTACATTAGTTATATATAGAACGGGGGATCGTTAATGATTTGGGATGGAGGGGAATGAATCTAATAATTTTAAATAATAGAAATCTAAATGCTGATCGCTATGTAAGGGACGTCCTAGAGGATCACGTGAGTCCATATGCACGTAATATTGGAGAGGACTTCCTTCTCATACACTACAACACTCGTTCCCATACAGCTCGTATAGTGCGAAATTATCATACTAGGGCTGAGATAAATATTATGGAGCGTAGAGTCATGACGTCAATCCAATTGAACATAGTTGGATTTTTCGGGCAGGCGGTTGTTGAGAAGTCACCAACACATCCCAATAACTTAGAAGAACTGAGTCAGCTTTTGGTTGGCACTTGGAGTGGGCTGGAAGACGAAGTCATAGGGAAACTAATATTAAATATACATACACCCGATATTAGTTTTTGTTTTGTTGGTTGTGTACTTAATATTTGTTACTTTTCAGTTGTAATAAATTAAATTGAATTATTAATAAAGTTTTTTATTTTTGTATTAAAAAGAACAAACAGCTTTTTCTATAAAAACGAATAAAAAAGCGATTACTTACTGATTATTATTACTGTTTCAAACTTTTATTACCGAAAGAAATTTAAATGAATTTTTTTATGTTCAGCCTAAATTATTTTTGGGGAGAAAAGAACAAAAAATATCGTATTTTGTAACAGTTATCGTGTAAAAAAATGTTAAGAAAATGACAGGGTCTTATATAACACTCTATATGCCAGATTTTTTATCTCGCTATGCATTTGCGCCCTCCAGGCCATTAAGTCTCAAAAATCATGAAACTTAAATTTTGCCCAAAAACTTTCATGTACTTAATACTTGTTAGTTTTCAATTGTAATAAATAAATAGAATTACTAATAAAGTTTTTTATTTTTGTATTAAAGAGAACAAACGGCACTTTCTAGAAGTCATTTAACTCCGATCTATCAAAACGAAGAAAAAAAACTATTACTTAAAAAATGTTCGTCTACTATGTTCTTTTAGTGAGTGCTACTCAGTCTATCTCTACAATTGTTTCAGACTTTCGTAATAGAAACATATTTTTTATTACGCTGTGTATTATGGGTTCGTATATCGTAAATTTTGATATCAAAAAGCTATTCTCAGAGAACCGAGCTGAAAATTGGTTAGTTATAGTTTTTTCAGTATGTTCAGCGTGGGTGTTATAATTGGCTTAACCGAAGAAATGAAAAATATATTGATGTGTGATTTAAACACTGCGATGCGAAAGGGGTAGCTATCAGAATACGATATATCTGGTACCTAAAATTAAGCAGTGAAGGGATGTATGTAATTCGTGTTTCCCTAACTGAAGATTGATATTTAAGGGAGTTCCCTAAAATATGTGTCATATCTTGATCTGCTTGAAGTGGTCATATGTAGCTTAATCCAGTAAAAATGTACTATATATATATATATATATATATATATATATATATATATATATATGCACGTGGATGCAATCGAAATTATGATCGAATGCAAAATTTAAATCCAGTCCTGTGTCTCAAGTGATTTCTGTCAGGTTGAAACAGATGGAGCTACTGAATAATCAAAACATGTAAAATAATGAATAATTTTATGATCCTATCCTGTTATGTTCTCCGCTATTTTAAATTTTCATACGGAACTTTTTAGTAAATAAATGTAATATTATATCTAATAGAGAAAATTCTGAGAGAAAGAGTAAGTTCTGTTTACCTCAATACAATTGGACCTATTTGGGATTTTTTTGGCAGGCGATCGAGAAATCACTAACACATCCCAATAACCTAGAGGAACTGAGTCAGCTTTTGGTTGTCACATGGATTGGGCTGGAAGACGAAGTCATAGGGAAACTAATTTTAAATATATATACACCCTAATACTAGTTACTTTTCAGTAATAATTAAATTGAATTAATAATAAAGTTTTTTATTTTTGTATTAGAGAACAAACGGCACTTTCTAGAAGTTATTTAATTCCGATCTATCAAAACGAATAAAAAAACGATTACTTAAAAAATATTCGTCTACAATGTTCTTTCAGTGAGTGCTAGTTTTGAAACATGTTTTTTATTACGCTGTGTTTTATGCGTTAAAAAAAAAATAACCCTAATTTTGATATCAAAAAGCTATTCTCAGAGAACCGAGCTGAAAATTGGTAAAACACTTAACAGTTTTTTCACTATGGACAACGTGGGTGTTGTAATTGCCTTAACACACTTGCAATGTAGGAGAATCAGAATACAATATTTCTGGTACCTGAAATTGAGCAGTGAAGCGATGTATGTAACTAGTGTTTCCCTAACTGAGTCATGTCGTAAAATTGATCTGCTTGAACCGGTCATATGTAGCTTAATCTAGTAAAAATTTACTGTATATATATGCACATTGATGTGATCGAAATTATCATCGGATGCAAAATTTAAATCCAGTTCTGTGTCTCAAGTGGTTTGTGTCAGGTTGAAACACATGGAACTACTGAATAATCAAAACATGCAAAATAATGAATAATTTAATGATCCTATCCTGGTATTTTCTCCGTTATTTTAAATTTTTATATGAAACTTTTTAGTAAATAAATTTAATAATACTATATCTAATGGAAAAAACACCGAGAGAAAGAGCAAGTTATGTTTACAATTTACATGCTCCATCTTTTGTTTTCTTAAGCTTCTTCTCTATTTAGAAATCATGGTTCTTGGATTTAAAGCTTGTCAAGCTCGAATTGCTTTTCGACTTTTCGTCTGCACTTACACCAGACATCTTCATCGAGATCAAAACGCTGCTCCGGTGGGGAGGCTAAAAGTCTTTATAGCCGACCTGTGCTCACCAATGCGTGACTCACTGTAATCACTGATTTCCATGCATGCTGTAGCACGTAGCCCCCGTCTCTATTGAAATTTTCAGGGTTGTTGATTTCAATAGATTCTCTAATCTTCTCCTTTTAAAATACTTTATAAATTACTTCTGATTGCAAAGGAATTACATCGTTTGGCAACCCTAAGCATTATCCAGTTTTTTTCTTGTGCGACGTAACTGTACCGCCCAATATAAAAGGTAAAACTGCACTACTTGGTCATTATTTATTCAGTATTTATTAAGGCCTAAGATTATTGTAATCGGCTGCTTAATACGTTCAGCGCAATTTAAGCTTTAAATTT
Organism: Kuschelorhynchus macadamiae; assembly: GCA_030620095.1. Classification (NCBI taxonomy): domain Eukaryota; kingdom Metazoa; phylum Arthropoda; class Insecta; order Coleoptera; family Curculionidae; genus Kuschelorhynchus; species Kuschelorhynchus macadamiae. The sequence goes on from JAUTXW010004708.1 coordinate 1,108,404, forward strand.
ATTTTCCCTCACGTATTGAAAGAGCCCTAAAGACTGATGAATTGTGATAACGGATTGTTTCCGAGATGGATAATGGTGTGAACTAAATTTTAAATGTTTATTTCTATGTGTCGGTTTTCTGTAAACAGATTGGCCTAAGTTGCTGTTCTCTTTCTTCTGGAATAACACACCAAAGATAGAAATCAAATTTTCTTCTTCATCTTAACCAATATTTTGGTTGTAAAGGAGCAAAATTTACCGCAGTTTGTTCTAAATCTTCTATAAACATGCTTCCATAATTGTAAAATATTTGTATGCTCACTTTGTAGTTAGTGGTCTAAAAATATCTTTTTTTAGGCAAAACTATTTAGGATCAAAACGTCATCTACAAGGCTATAAGTAACTTAATTTGACTATTTTTCACTTTTTTGTGCAACTACAAACATATTGTGGGCTGGGGGAATACATGATTAGAAGTAATAATTATTAGCAGCTCCGTTTTAATTCTCGTGGTGACGTTGTTACTTTGTTACTTCGTTACAGAAGGTTTTTTAAGGAGAAAGCGTATAGCCTTAATGGCTACTTATATTCACTATAAATTTTGTTTGCAAAAATAAGGCTACCTACTCTTTATTTATTTTTACTTCCCTCGCAAAAGGGAAGTATTGTAATCATGAAAAAATATGTTTTAGGGTCCCTAGATAACAAAAAAACAGGTTTTCTCAATTCCGTAGGTCCGTCTGTCTGTTCACGGCATCACTATAAAACTACTTACCCGATTGACTTCAAATTTTGGTCAAAAAAGAAGGGTCATATGGCGAAGACCTGGTACCACCTGGATAAAAATCCAGTATGGCAAAATAAAATGGCGGCCTAGTGAAATGTTTAACAAATGATTACTAAAAAACTGATTATCCAATTTACCTGAAATGTTCCACAAAAATAAAGTATTACATTGAAATCAACTGGTAAACTTTTAGAACGAATCCAAGATGGCGGCGAAATAAAATGTTCAATCACCCTCACAGGTTTCAGAAATATTCACATTTAAGAGTCCCTAGATGCCAAAAAATATGTTTTCTTAATTCTGTCTGTCTGTTTGTCTGTCTGTCTGTCTGACTGTCCATCAGTTCGCGGCGTAGTTAAAATACTACTTGCCGGATTCAGTTCAAATTCTGGTCAAAAATTAAAGGGTCATGTGGGTAACATTTTAGTAAAAATCGAATACGCGGAACAAAATGGCAGTTTGGTGAAATGTTGAAAAATGATTACTAAAAAACTAATTAGCCAATGTATCGCAATTTTTCCACAAAAATCAAGTGTCACTTAAAAATGAACTGGTAACGTTTTGGTACAGGTCCAAGATGAGGGCTTAATAAAATATGAAAAAAACAACTAATTAGATTCATTTGAAATTTGGAAAAGCTAAGTTTTTAAACAATCGGCATAAAAAAAATCTTATTCAATTAGCTGCACAAAAATTAAATGTGATATATGGATAAACTGATACGAATAACTCATAAAATATCCAAAAAATGTACGAATCTAGTTTGGTGGAACAAAATGGCACCGAATAAAAATGTTTGAAAAGACACTATATGTGTTACTAAATGACTATCTGCGCAACTAAATTGGATCACACCTCTATTACTAATAAAAGAAAATATTCATAATGGGGGAAGTTCCGGGTAAAAGAAATTTACCGATTTTTTTAATATCAGACACCCATAAAATATTTTATGTGCGTCGTAAGCGACATACAAACTTTTTAAAAAGAGTATGGATAGACAGAATATCGTATCACATTACCATGAAAATTTAGGATATCCTTTATTTTTGTTATGCTAAAGACCTCTTAAACAAAACAACATTATTCCTGTAAATTTAAAAAGTTCTGCATTTAAAAATACTGTTGCTATTAAAAAAATCGGTTCCTACAAAATTTGACTTTTGATGGCCCTAATAATATTTTATCAATATTAACACATCGATATTAACACAAAATATCTTATGTACAGGTACAAATGTAACAGACAATAATAATATCGAAATTATTTCATGAAAACTCATTTCAGTGGAAATAAAACGTTCTCAAGATGACATAATGTATTCTATTATAAAAAATCGGCTTGACTGGTGGTTTAAAGCCGCGACAGTGTCAAAAGGGGATCTAATACGAAAATAAAACACAATGGCATCCAATATCGAATTAATTTCGTCATAGGATTAGCGGAGATACCGAGATGAGATCTGCGATCCGCATAATACAAATGAAATCGAAACTGGTGTCAATTCTAAAACATTATCACACTTTGTGCGTCCGCTTCCTCCCCCTAATGTGCTGATACCCCCTTTGACAAGTTTTAAAAAAAAGTTAGCGTCGGTCGGACAACTGTGACGGATTACTTCGGGGCTTTGTGTCAACATCATGATTCAAATTATGGGTTGTGTTAACCGATTCCGTATCAAAGTTCAGGGTCTGATTTTGAATTTTTGAGGATTCCACCACTGGTTGTTACTTTGTACGGTCATATAAAATTATGTATTAAGTTAATTGAAGTAATGAGTTGTATTTTATATATAATTTGATTAAGACTACGCTAAAACTGAGCTGTTAATACTACAAGTAAAATAATTGCAAAATGTAATTCACTTCTTTTCGGTATTTGAAATATCATGCAGTAAGCAACCTTCGAAGAATGCGGTCAACAATTTTAGGTAAATTTAGTAGCTATTTATTTCTTAAAGGAAAGAAAAACCTTTTGTCAGGTGATAGTCAAATATCTTTGACTACTAATTATATTAATGTGAATTTGTTAACATTCAAAATGGTCCGTATACAGCAGGGGTGCTCAAACTTGAACTGCTGGCGATCTACCTCAATATTTTTGGACTACTTATGATCGACTCTGAGAGGCTGCAAGTATGTGTGATGCAGGGTTGTCGTACATACATGATACATACACCCTACCTACCTAGGTAGGGTGTGCCGTAGCATATATAGATATTAGCTTTCCGCACAATATACATTATTTTAGTCAAGGTTTGGGTTAGGTTTAGTTAGGTTCTTCTCTACAATATCAATGAAAAAACTCATAGTTACTCAAAATTGCGAGTTTTTTGGTTGTTACAAAACAAAAGAGTTTCATATGGTGTTAAACTTAACTCAGGAGTGACTTTGGATGTTGAAGCGTGGCACTGCATGTCCTCAGCATACTTTTCATAAGATGGTACGTAACCACTGAGTGCTAATCGCAAGCATGATGACATGATCGTCAGTTAGTCGACTGCGATATTTTGACTTAATTATCTTCATTTCATGCAGACTCGCACAAGTAAGTTAACCCAAACATTGCTGTCAGTTGAAGGGCGATTTGCCTTAGATTCGGATATTTATCTTCAGATATAAAACACCAGAAATTTGTATCAGATGCTGTAGCTTTGAGATGTATATCTGATATAATCTGCACCAACTCATTTTCAACAGAACATGAGTTCATATTAAACTGACTTACTATTTCAGTAGATAATTCCTCAATGTTTTTACATGAAAAAGGATAACTCATAAATGATGCTACATTTGCCAATTTACTACAATCATAACAACGCATTTCGAATTGTCCCAAAATATTTGATAATTCAGCCTCATATGTATCAGAATTCAACTGAGGAATCCTTGCTTTCAAAGCCGGAAAATGTTTCAGATCCTTTCTTTCCAGTTGATCTATCATAAGTTGCAATTTACTTTTGAATGCGTTTACTGCGCTAATCATCTCAATAACAGTTTTTCCTTTACCTTGAAGCTCCAAGTTAATGGAGTTTAAGTGCATTGTGATGTCAGTCAAAAATGCCAAATCAGTCAGCCATTTTTCGTTTTTCAACATCTGAGCTTCAAAAAAAGAGTTCAGCTGACTCCCTACCTTCCAACTGCAACTTGAAGAGCCGCCACAATTTTTGTTGCAATGCCCATAATTTCCTCCGTGTTTAAAACTTTTGAACACAGAACTTGTTGATGTATAATGCAATGGATTGAAAAAAATGAAGGGAAATCTTCATTAGCTCGACACAATGCCACAAAACCGTTTTTGTTTCCAGTCATTGCTGGTGCCCCATCGGTTGTAATGCACACTAATTTATATATTGGTAGCTTGTAGTTTTTTACAAAATTGAAGAAAACGTCATATATATCTTCGCCACGGGTCTTCCCCTTCAGAGGAATGATTGTCAAAAATTCTTCCTTAGCCAACATGTCATTGAATACCATCCGAATAAAAATACAAAGCTGGGTAGTGTCTGTCATATCGGTGGATTCGTCGAACTGTAAAGAAAAGTATGTACATTCCATGATATCGTTTTTTAGTTTATCTGCCATGTCCTGATTCATGACTTCAATACGCCTTGTGACAGTCGGACGAGATAACTGAAGTTCTCTAATAGCAGACATGATTTCTGTTTTATTTTTAAAATCTCCAAATAAAGTCTTACCTGCTTCAATAAATGCTTCCTTCACAACCGATCCATCTTCGAATGGTCTCTTGTGTTTCGCCAATATATGAGATATTTTAAATGACCCGATCGTAGCAGCTTTTGATTGTTTGGCTGGTCTTGTGAACACGGTTTGTTCTTTTCTCAAACAAGATATCAAATCACGTACTTTTCGTTTTCTTAATTCACTCTGTGGCGGAAAATCCTTTTCATAGTTTTTATGGACCATTTTATGATGCCTCTCTAAGTTACCACGCTTCAGTGGCGGCTCGTCAGGGTAGGCCTCTGAGGCCGCGCCTCACCCCCAAAATAAAGGAAAAGAGAATTTTTTTATATATAACTTTTTATCTATTACCAATTAGAAATATACTTTTTAACAGTTTTACAGCATAATAACATTAAAAAAAAACAAAATATAATCCCATAATAAATATTTTAGAAAATAAATTCTGACCACATCAAAAAACCGACCGTGCAATCCGTGCAAACCCATTCCTAAAGAAAGTGCTCTCGAATGAGGCGAAATAATTTTAGCTTGGAAAGTTTCGACTTCTGACCTATTTATCAACGGCCGGTGCCGATGCCGGCGAGTCACCTGATTACGACAGAGCGGGATGGCGATTGCCGATGCACGCGTTTTCTATTGCATTCTTGAGGCGATAAATCTGTAGCTTGGATATGCTTTTATTGGTTATTTAAATCACATGACTAGCGAAATATTCCAACTGCTTCTTTTTACGTGGTGCGTGCGGCTGAGAAAGAAATAGGAAATAGATTGCGATAATCGCTGATTGAGGGCGTTCTGCCTTTTAAGGTGAATAAATACGCGTGAGTAAGTTTTTGTTTTGTTTTGATTTGGTAAGTTGGACCGTTCCATTTTTTGTATTTGCTTTTTGCTTTTGAAATGAATCCTATTCACGACATTATTGCTTCATTAATTGAAACGCCTTTTTTAAGAAGAAGCGAAACTGAAAAGAAACAGATATTAGGTAGCCGTCCGACGCCGAAAATTTTAGCAATATTTAACGATAAGAAGCAAGGTAAAAAATATTCAAGAATTTTTCAAATATCTTGGTACGAAACTTATAGGTGGCTATGCGGAAGTATTTATAAAGAAAGCTTATATTATTGGCCTTGTATTTTATTAGGTTGCGTCAAAAATAATTGGAGTTCAGGGGGCGGATATTCGGATTTAAAAAATTTTTCACGAGCACTAAAATCGTATGAAAGTTCAAGAGAGCATATTAAAAATTCGGTAGCACTTACAAGACTGGAGCAAAATAGGGCGACTATTGCGGATGCACTACAAGAAAATACAAGTCTTAATAAAATTGTTTATAATGAAAATGTTCGAAAAAACCGTTTATTATTAAATTATTTAATTGATGTTACTATTACTTTGGGTAAAGAGGACTTGGCATTTCGAGGTCATAATGAAACAACAGATTCTTTTAATCGTGGCAATTTTAAGGAAATATTTGCATGCTTAATAAAAAGAAATGCCGAACTTACTGAACATTGTGCTAAATTTAGTAATATTTTTACGGGACAATCTAAGACTATATAAAATGAACTAATTGGTTGCATACATGACTATATTCAAGAATATATAAAAAAAGAAATCAATGACACCGATTGTTGTTTTTTTGGCGTAATTGCGGATGATAGTACTGATATAACAGAAAAATCACAGTGTTCGATATCAGTTAGGTATGTGACCAACGGATCTTTAAAAGAAAGATTTTTAGGATTTTTTGACGTTAGCGATAATAGAACAGCAGAGAGCCTTTTTCATTTAATACAAAACAGCTTAGAGCCTTATGACTTTAAAAATAAATTGGTCGCGCAGTGTTACGATGGGGCTAGTGTTATGGCAGGTGAAATAAATGGGCTTCAAACAAAAGTTAGATCTATTGCTCCTTTAGCTATGTTTACTCATTGTTGCGCCCACAGATTAAATCTAGTTTTACAACAGGGAACAAAACTGATTACCCAAAGTCGTATATTTTTTGCCACTTTATTAGGAATACCAAATTATTTCCACCAATCACCAAAACGGTCTTTTGTGCTTAATCAGATAGTAGGTAAAAGAATTCCGCGAGCTGTAGAAACGCGATGGTATACACGGTCTAAAATTTTAAACTTAGTGGCTAATGAATGGGACAATTTAATTATAGTATTTGAAACTATTATTAATGGTGCAAAAGGATTTCTAAAGCATTTTAATGATTTCGAATTTTGCCTTTTAACGCATATTTATAAACAAATTTTTAGTTGCACTGATGTACTGTTTCAAATATTACAGTTAAAGCATTTAGATATAAATTACTGCATTTCGCAAATAAACCTTGCCAAACAACGAATTATTGAATTTAGAAACGAGGACCATTTCAAAGAACTTTTTAATATTGCTAAAAAAGCCACTATTCTGCCAACTAACACACGTCGAGGGCAATGTTCTAGCGACTTTGATATTTTTACTAAATATAAAATATTATATTTCGAAATAATAGATTGTATAATTCTTCAATTAGGGACGCGGTTTGAGAATTTAAATTTCTTTGCTTTAGTCGATTGCACAAAATATTCGGAATATGTTAAATGCTTTCCAGACGACTTATTAAATAATTTATTAAAAAATTATCCAAACATTTTTGACAGAGATAGATTAAAGAATGAGCTTTCTGTATTGTATAGGGATGAACAATTTTCAAATTTAGATGTTGAAAAAAGTCTAGCTTTGTTATTTAAAGATTTTAAAGCAATTTTTGCGCAAGCATATAAGCTTTTTAATTTAGTTTTAACTATTCCCGCAACAAGTGTATCGGCCGAACGAAATTTTTCATGTCTTAAACGGATCAAAACCTACCTAAGAAACACAATGACACAAGAACGGCTTTCGGGTTTAGCAATGATGTCAATAGAGCAGGAATTACTGTCAGAACTTAGTGAAGACCAAAACTTTTACGACCAAATTATAGATAAATTTGCAACCTTAAAAGACAGACGTATAGATTTAATGTACAAAAAGTAGTTTTTTTATCTTATTTCATACAACTATTTATTTTAAGTTTTAATAAACTAAATTATGTTTTTATTATCGCAATCACCGCTATATTTTAATGATAGGTGTACATATTTTACTTGTTTTGTTTACTTTTTATTTACTTTTTTTAGAGTTTATTTTTTTAGTTTTTAATGGTTTAGTAGGGCTATTGGCGATGACCTCCATTAAAAAAAAAAGGTCAACGCGTCGAAGAATAATACCTCATGGGTGACGTGGAAATTTATTCACATTTAAACAAAATTAACCTCATGTAGCCTCACCCTTCAATATACTCACGAGCCGCCACTGCCACGCTTAGGTATTGCAACTGACGCACGACAAATAAGACAAATGCACTTATCCTTCACCATACAAAACAAAAATTCTTCCTCCCAATCGTTATTAAAATGATACGTTTTAGATTTCTTCGCTGCACTCATTTTTTACTATTTAATAATAAACTTTGTATCGACGTAGTAATGCCTTCAAGTTGCAATTCAGAATGACTCCAATTCCTGCAGACGCAACATTTATATCGGCGTGAATGAAAGTTTCGAATGTTTCCGTCAAACGCGCCGCCCGAAATTTCTAGAAAAGCGGCGAGAATGAAAAACGCGGCTTTTCTTTGACAAGTACCGCGCGTTCCTTTGATAAAGCCGCCTTTTGCCGCTAGCAGAGTGTTATTTTATTACGTAATAAATTTTTGTAGTTTAGTTAAGTACCTACTAATTAAAAATTTTTGTCTTCTCGAGATCTACTCAAAAAGCACTCGCGATCGACTGTTTGAGCACCCCTAGTATACAGGTTTCTCTACAATGATTTGAATTCCTGTAACATTTATTTTTAAATTCCTTATACTAATATTCAAAAGTGTGGTTTGAATTTTGTTGGTATATCTATTACTAAGGGAGATATATTGGGTTTTCTCAGATTTATTCAATAACGGATTTATTTTTGTTTTATTCCTAGGTCAAAACGCAATTTTGTTAATAATCTTTCTTTACCTACTCTAAAGCAATTTTTGTAGCTCAAAATTTTTGAATATTTATACAGGTAGTGCAAAAAAAAATACAAAAATATTCTGCGTTTTGAAATTTTTTGTCGCTCCCTGATATTTTTTTGGTTTTTTGTTCTACTCTAATGTGTTGAATTCAAACATGAGCGTGGTTTTTATCTATCACCCATAAGTTTTTACAAAAGCGAAAATATGGGAAATCCAAACCATAAGTAATCTAGTGAATAAAAAAAAACTTTTTTAATAAAATATACTTCATTTTGCATTGAAAAAAGTATAATACAATCAAATAAATTATTTTGTTGTCTTTTTTCGATTGTATTCGTCGGGATCGGTTTTACGTTTCTCTATACCGCTTCTTCATTTGAGCAACTTGCTGGTGAAATTTTTCGCCGTGTGCCTCTGAAACTGCACTTAAATTGTCAGGGAAAAATTCCAAATGGGAGTGAAGAAAATGCAGCTTAAGTGACATGCTGCAACCTTTTTTGTAAGATTGGATTGGATAAGTTGTTCAACTAGATTTTTGCAGTTCTCCGATTTCTTGTTACCTAGAAAGTTGTTACATATATTTTTGAAGGCAGTCCGTGCCTTTTCTTCTTTTCTCGAAAGTGGACTTACAAAATTTTCGTCTGTGACATGTTGCAACCTAACGTTTTGTAAAACTAGACAAGTTTTTTAACTAGATTTTTATAGTTCTCTATTTTCTTATTACCTAGGAAGTTGTTACATACGTTTTTAAAGGCAGTCAGTCCACCCCATAATTTTCTTTACCCAAAAGTGCACTTTCAAAATTTTCGTCTTTAAAAACTTCTCCCATTTGCGGTCCAATGAACATTCCTTTTTTAAGCTTTGCCTTTCTTATACGCGCGAATTTCTTTATCAACTAAAGAAAAGCTTTAACAAAAATTTTTATAAGCCCTAGTTTTGTGAACAGAGGATGTAAATATATTTTCTGCTGCTCTACTAAGGGTTTATTAAGGACGTTTTTCAGACATGGCTGTAACTGTCCTTAGACTTGTGTTCGAAGAGTCAATAAACTGTAAACCAGATCCAAGCAGCTGTGCCTTTGTTTTGGGAAGATGCAGATCACGAATATGACCATTGACTCCTTCCTGAGTTATAAAATAAGGCTATTAACCACTACTACATTTATAACCGTCTTCCTCTTAAAAACTTGGACCGTCTTTTGGTTCAAAATCATCTAGTTGATCATCCGATATCGAGTCGATTACGTATTATTCTGGATGCTTAGGAACAGGTATGCTAGAAGCGTCATGCAGTACAGGTCTCATGACTCAGGGGCTATTAGCAGTGCCGGTTTACACAGGGGTCTTTTGGGTGCTGTAGCACCGGGTGGCAACATTTTAGGGCCGATAGGCTCGCGAAGCTGGACCGAATACCAGCAATGACAAAAATAATGCTTGCCATGAATCTAATTTGGAGTACGATTCTAAGATGGAGACACAGTAGAAAAGTTTGTATACAACTGAGGTATATTAGGCATTGAGGTATTATTACTGTCAAAGGTCATCTTATTACTTATTATTGTTAAAAGGTGTAGTAATTAAACAACGAAAATTCAATAAACAGAACTTTGAAAAAATTAAAATTTTGACTTTCTTGCCATACTAAGAAAAGTCACTGTGTTACTTGGTGGTTTGTAAAATTATTGTTCATTTTGTGATTCTGTGAAATAAATGTTTCTAAAAAATGGTTTTGTTTTAATGTTTTTTCCGACCGAGCAGGGGGCGTTGCGTTTTTGTAGCACTGGGAGGCAAGCTACTTTAAACCGGCACTGGCTGTTATGATATTCAAATTTATGTTTTCTTTTACTAGAAAATCCCAGGACTTTTGTTAAACAAAAGTGGCAATCATCAAAACACGATTCAGAGGTTCCTGCCAAATCATTGGCATTCCAAACTTCATAGACTTGTGAGTATCCCGTAGTTTGTGACGGTCCAAATCACAACCGCCGTAAGCTCATCATATCAACTGTCCACTGACGGTTTAAAAACACCTTGGTGAAACAATAACCTGAATAAATTAAGGAAAGAAGTTCGTAGACTGTTCAATTGAGCTAAAATATCAGGTGAATGGGACCAATATAGAACTGCTTTAACAAACTACAATAAAGCAATCAGAAAAGAAGAATCATGGAAAGGGTTCTGTGAGGGTATATCAGATATACCCACCAGTGCCAGAGTCCACAAGATTCTGTCCAGGAAGCCTGTTCAGGAACTGGGATCGCTAAAACGGCCAGATGGAACCTTTACAGGCTTTAGGAAAGAAACTTTGGAGCTTTTAGCACTAAATCACTTCCCAGGTAGACTGACAATGGATAGTCGGTCAACTTTCGATTTCGTAGATCGACACAAACGACCTCACAAAGATGATTGGCTGACTGCCAACAAAATAATTACAGTAAGGGCGGTCCGAAGGGCCGTAAATTCCTTTCGGCCCTTCAAATCGCCTGGGGAGCTCTGATACAAAACGGGTTGGACGCACTCCTTTCTTTCATAACAGGACTATTCAGAGCAAGTCGGGCATGGAACTATATACCGGCCAGATGGTCGGCAACTAAGGTAAAATATATACCTAAAGTGGGTCGAAATGATCCTCTACCAATATCTGAGTTAATCCCACGTTTTGGTGGTAGTTTAAAGTTGAAAATGGCACCTAGTTGTCAATTTGAGTTATAAAGCTTTCATTACAGTCAAGGAATCTTATTGAGAGCATAAACAACTCTCTGGAAAATAAAGAGATTGTAGTCGCTGCATTCTTAGATATCGAGGAAGCATTTAACAATGCACTTTCTGGATCACTCTATGATGCAATTACTGAAAGAGGGGTAGAACCCGTTATATGTGGCTGGATACAAGCAATGCTTGAAAACAGGAAAATAACAACATCTCTACAGGACGAGACAGTGAGCTTTAGAGCTGCTAGAGGGTGTCCAAAGGGAGGAGTGTTATCGCCCTTGCTGTGGTCACTACTGGTGGACAATCTGCTGGCTGTGGTTCGGCTGTGGGAGGTTGATCTGCAGGCATATGTCGATGATCTAGTCATCATAGTAAAAGGAAAGGTTGAAGAGGAAATCTCAGCAACCCTTCAGGAAGTACTGAACACCACACTAACATGGTGTGAGAGGAAAGAGATGTCTATCAACCCTAAAAAAAATGGTACTAGTCCCCTTCACAAAGAAAAGGAATCTGGAGAGACTTCGGCCACCTTCCTTAAGGTGACAGGTGCTACCATTTTCAGCTGAAGTGAAATATTTGGGAATTATCCTGGGTAAAACGCTGAGCTGGAGTTCTCATCTGAATAAAATAGTTCAGAAAGCTAAACTATCCCTGTGGACCTGCCGTTAAATCTGTGGGAATTTATGGGGTATGAGACCAAAACAGCTATATTGGCTGTACCTAACGGTACAGTACAGTACATGATAGCCTATGGCTCTGTAGTCTGGTGGAGCAACGGACAACAAAGTGTTGCCCAAGCCAAACTGAGTGGACTGCAGAGACAGCCTTGTCAATTACAGGAGCGATTCGCTCCACTCCGACAGCGGCCATGGAGCTCCTTTTGAAACTTCCACCACTCACCTATTTGTGGAAGGGGAAGCAATGAGGACAACATACAGACTGCATCATGTTAACAACAGCATGGTGGATAGCACGAGTCACATGGAATCATCCAACATGCTAAAAGTTGTGAAAAACCACTACTTGTTGGGAATGCCATCGGACCTGCTACCAAAAACTGTTAGTGCACAGCAACCCTACTCCGTGATCTTCCCAGGGAGAGAGGAGTGGGATCAGAATAAATCTGATCTACTTAAAGGAGAGCTGTGTCTCTTGACGGACGGCTCCAAAACCAATAAAAGTGTAGGAGCTGGAATACACGGGGTAAGACCGAAGGTTGATCTGTCAGTAAGCCTGGGAAATAACACCTCAATATTCCAAGCAGAAGTCCATGCTATCGAATTGTGTGTTAGAATGTTGCAGGATCAACAAGCAACACATAAAACGATAAACATATTCTCGGATAGTCAATCGGCCCTTAAATCACTTGAAGCGAATCATTGTACATCCAAAACAGTCTGGAACTGCCAAAAGGCACTTGCTGGGCTGGGGAATGAGTCTGCGGACCTTCTAGCAAAGAAAGGAGCAGAGACGAGATTCGTGGGACCTGAACCAGGCCAAGCGCGCAATTTTGGACCTGGTTGAGGGAAAACCTAACCTGTTGGCTTGGGCTGCCAGGCTTGTCCCATGCAAAGGCATTTATCCCCCTTCCTATGAAGAAGAGGATAACAGAAAGTCTGTTAAATATGAACAGAATTAAGCTCAAAACAGCAGTAGGCCTATACACTGGCCATTGTGGTCTACGACATCACATGCACAGGATGGGGCTTGAAGACGAATCCGAGTGCCGCCTATGTAAGGAGGATGACGAGACAGCCAGACATGTGCTATGTGAATGCCCGGCAGCTGCCAGGATCAGGTTCTTTATTTTCGGTAGAGATATCCTGCTGCCCGAGAACTTGAAGAATACCTCCCCAAAGGTAATAATAAGACTCATTGAGGACTTGGAGTTGCTCGGAGAAGTGTATGTGTGAGCCACAATAAACCACAGAGTCGCAGTGGGGGGTCGGTTTGATCCACTCACTTTTAACCTAACCTAACCCCGTAGACCTCCTGTTAAGATTCTTGAGCAAGTGTCGGGGCAAATTTTGGGAGCCCAAATTTTGCCTTGATCGCCAACTTTGCGCCCAAAATATAACTCCTAGGCTTCTCTTACACTTCACCACATATATAACAGAAACTATTTAGTTTATTCACACAGGATCGCGACAATATCGTTTATACACGGCGAAAATAATAATGACACTACTACAACGCTTTCACTATCCCGCTCGTATATCCAGTAGGGATCCCCCAACGGCCGGATGGCAGTTTATATATACCGGTTTCCTGGTTCTGATGTTCTCTAGAAACATCAGGTATCGTAAATACTAGACGCGACGGTATAATTCCTGTATAGAGGGGCGCTTTCGATAAGTAGCAACAACGGGGTATGATGAAATTTGCAATTACGTGGGGTTTAACGGGTATCTTCATCATTTTAAGCCCTAGGAAGTTGAAACTTTGTAGACGAGGGGTCATCTCCAGACAACCCCATGCGGTGTTGCCAGATTGTGCACATTTTACTAAACTTAGGGAAAACGTAGATTTCGCAACATCGCACCCTGTTTGCTATGACAACTTAGATATCGCACAGGTAAATGCTTATACTTGCTTTGCAATTAACCAAACCGTGTTGTTGATTTTGGTACATGAAACGACAATATACAGGTCTGTCTAAGGGTTACACAGGTAAAGGATTTTCATGCAGAACAGTGAGACAATTCAAAAAACCTAGTTATACATTGAGCTACCTCTTTGACTGAGGGCTGATGAAAATCACCTAAACCATCTTAGATTGGACGGAAGAATTCTTACTTGAAGGCGAAAAGAGGAAAGGTTTCACGAAAAACGTCACCGTCATCCGGTAGATTTTTAGGGAGTGAAGAATTAACAATATGGAGGTAGTTCCAGATTCTCATGCCTGGCAAACTTATTATTCCGCACACACGAATATTTTTAAAGTAAAAGGACATAAAACAACATCACTTATGCATATTCGAATTAATACTTTATGAAGTGTAGAAAAACCGTAAGTTGGTTAAAATATTCACCTTTCTGCTCGCCTTTTAAAAACACGCTGTATACAAATCATTTTGTATAATAACAAATTCATCTTAAAATTATTATTATCCCGCCAAAAGGCTTTTTTTTTCTTTCTTTAAAAAAAATCGTCTCTTTGAATTTAGCTCCAATTATTGAATGTCCACTTGGAGCCTTGCTTACTGTAGGTACTTCAAATGTATTTTATTTCCCGGTAATTTTACTTGAATTTCAGGTACCCCTTATAAAATATTTTGTATTTGGTACTGGATTTCTTAAAGTATATATAAATTTTACTTGAAATAGAAAAGTGTTTGAAGTACTTAAAACACTTCAAAAATATTCTAAAAGTGTCTTAAATTCTTTGCAGTTTTTAAATTCAATACTTTTTATTTGTACAGTGTGTCTAAAATAAGACACCCTACCCCATATCTGGAGAACCAAAAAAGATAGAGAAAAAAATTAATAGCAAATATATTTAGAATCTTTGTGAATTCCCCAACTAGTACGAACTTTTGTATGGTCATATAAAATTATGTTGTTAGTTGGTCAAAGTAATGAACTGTATTTAGCATATACTGTGAGTAAAGATAATTAAGACTACTCTAAAGAGCTGTTATTAATTCAAGTAAAATGTAGTGCTGGAACTTTGAAACGCATAACGGAAGTGTCTAAGCTTTTCTTTTAACTTAAATATCTCGAGAAATTTAAAAGGTATTTAAGTGCGGGTTTGGGCAAATCAGCGGCTATTTTATGGTTTATAAGTGCTTTGAATTGGATTTCGATGTAGGGATCCTAACGCATAAATACAGGGTAGTACACAATACAGTGTATTTTTTTTTCAAATGTCATATCCAAGTTCCCATTTTTGAAAAAAAAAACGTTCTTTAGTGGTTTTTATTGATTATGGGGGAATTAGTAAGTCAAAAGTAAAAACTAATTTAACACCACCTTGTATTTATCTGGATAACACTTATTCAAAATGCCTCTCAAACCTTCAAATTCTATACAGGATGTAACAAAAATATAGTTTTACGAGATATTTTTTTTCTAAATTTAACCCCTTAGTACATTTCTTTAATTTAGAATCGCTCCAGAAAAAAACGGTTTTTATAATTTATTTTTAAGTGTTATTCAGGTACAGGGTGCTAATATACAAAAAAGTTTATTTTTATTAAAAATGTAATTTTTATGATACTACGAACATTATTCAAAAAACCTTAAAATTAGCTTTTACTTTTGGCCTACTGATTCCCATACAATCAATAACAATCACAAAAAAGTGGGACCACATAAAATTTAAAAAAAGGCACTGTATTGCTTACCGCCCTTTATTTATACACTTATATATCCAACTTAAAGCAAACCATAAAATGGTCTCTCATCTAACGACAACCGCACTTGAATATCTTTTAAAGTTTCTTTACGTTTAAAAATAGCCCAAAAATTTCCATTAGGTCTCGGTTCTAGCACTACTTCTTGTAAAATGTAATTAAAAATAAAATAAAAATAATTTTCTGTAGCTGAAATACTGTAATTCAAATGTACATTATTTTTCGGTAATCGTACTTGACACTCAGTTACCCCCTGAAAATTATTTTGCATTTGGTACTTGATTTCCTAACAAACTACTTGAAGTATACAAGGTATTTCACTTAAAACTCCAAACGTTATTTTTCCTAGAATTAACGGAGATATCAAAATTTGATAAACAACATTTATTTGATAGGGTAAAATGTAAGTACTTACTTTTATCGCGACGATAAGAAAAAACAAAACATTTCCGTGAACTTCAAATGTCGCAGGTTTCGAAAATTTTTTAAGACATTTTTCTTATTTCCAAGACTTTTTTTATATGCATCGACTTTTACTATACTGATTACTGAGATATACAGAAACCTCTACACATCGATTTCTCGCAATTAATCAACATTTGATAAACAGTATTTTTTTAATTTAGTAAATTTTAATTATTGAGAGCTAAATCTAAATGGACTAAGTCATCAGGATAGGCGTCGTGATGCTAAGAAAAAATAAAACAATTGTAGAATTTGCAATAAATTGATTGATGTATCGGTTTCTGAGTATAGCACATCTTTTAATAGAATAATGATTTTGGAACTTATTTTTTTTTTAATAATAACAATTATTTTGTCTTTTCGATCCTTGTCTTTAACCATATCTTAATATAAATCAAAAATATCTAAAAATGTTTTATGATTTAAAAAATATATCCCCAAAACTGAAAAAAATCGTTATTGTACTAAAAGACACGCTATATATCAGAAACCAATAGAGCAATCAATTTGGTGCAAATAATAAAAAAGTCTTAGAATTAACGTAGGTTTTAAATTTAGACTTTTAAAGTTTCTACAATTGTTTTGTTTTTCCTTGGCGTCACGACGTTTATGCTGATGATGGCGTCGACATTATTTTGTCTCCTAGTAATTACAATTTACTTATATAAAAAGTTACTTTTCACAAAAAATTTGATATCTCCGTTAATTTGCGAGTGGTCGACTTTTTGAATTTAAGGGAAACACCCGGTATATCTTAATAACCAGTAATCAAGTTGATGCATGTTATAAAATTTTCCTAGAAATAGATGTGTTATTGAAATGTTAAAGTTCTTGCAAATATTTTGTCTTTTCTTGGCGCCGCGACGCATTAAGCGGTGATGGTGATTTTTATTTTAGTGTTAACTTATTTTTACTCTATCAAATAAAGGCCTTTTACCGAATGTTGATATCCCCGTTAATTTCCGAGAAAACGGCGTTTACCATTTTAAATGAAACAGTCAGTAGCGTATATAGACATTGCTTCTGGGGGGGTTTGAGACGATGATCCAATCCCGAAAAAAAAAGATCCTTACTTTACACTATTTTTATCATTTTTCCTTAAATAAAAGTGACTCTGGGAGGGGATTTAATCCTCCTTATATACGTCACTGAAAACCCTTATGTAGAATTTTTTTTTTATAAATGGGATGCTCTTATTAGGGATCAGATATCTGATTTTGAATATTAGTCAGTTTCTAAAAGCAAAAAGGAATCAGCCCCAAAACTATGAATTATCGTTTCTTACTTAAAATTTGTAATATGCAAGCTGACTCATCCAAAATCAGAGCAATGTGTCAAATAAAAACTAAAGACGTTGAAAATTTAATTTAAAATGAAACTTTAAAAAGATAAATTAAATACAACATTGCTTAGGGTGGAAGAAAAAAGAGAAAAAACTCAACAAGGTTCTACAAAAAATCGAAAGGCGCGATGAACCTTTAGGTTCAAGGTGAACTTGATGTGAACCAACATGAAAGAAGACTTATTAAACGGATGTAAAGAAACTTTAAAAGATATCCAACGGACTGCCAAAAAACATTGGATGACAGGTGAAATCCTCCAGTCATAGAAAAAAGAGGGTTACAAGGAAAAATAAAGTAATAAATACAAAAAAGTGCAACAATAGATACGACGAAAAATCTGTTTCTGAAATGCGAAGAGATAGAACACGTACAACAGAAGCATGACTCTCTTAATTTACACAAAAGAGTTACGGAATGTACTAACACAGAAAAAACAAAGTAGGCTCATACAGGACAAAAACAGAAAACTAGATCTGTCTGAAATGATCATAAGATGGGAAGAGTACATACAAGTATTAATTATTCACAGATACTAGATCTGAGGAAACCAGTATGAGAAAAGGTACCCAAGGAGAACCAATAACTACAGACGAAGTGATAGAAGTCATAAACAATTCGAAAGGCAGAAGGTCTAGATGAGGTGTCAGTGGAGATTCTGAAATAAGACGGCAACCTAGACATTCTAGTAAACTTATATATCATCATTTATAAATTCGGATTTATACCAAAGGAGTGACTACGGTTAGGTTAGGAAACGCTCTGACTTTAGAACGATTAGTTTGATTAACGACAACTTAAAAAGATTTTTGAAGATTATTCACAGTAGCAATACCAAAAATTGGAAGCCGATATTGGCGAAACATAACTTGAGTTCTGCAACAACTGAGGTACAGGGAGATATGAGTGGCCTGATGCAAAAGTGACTTGATATGAACGTAGACTTGCATTTGTGCTTTACCGACTCTAAGAAAATGTTTGATAGAGATCTTACAACAAAAAATCTTGATCTTAATAATATCCTTATAAGAAAAACGATATACTGAAACCAACAATCAGAAGAATTTGAAAAAAGACGTGGAGTCCGTCAATGGTGCATCTTATAGCCTGTGTTGTTAAACATTTACTCCGAATATATATATATATATATATATATATATATATATATATATATATTTGTGGAAGCCATTGGGAGTACTACAGGTAGAATAATTGTTAACGGACGAATGATGAACAACTTTCGGTATACAGACGATACTGTAAAAATGGCCACAAGTGTGAAGTTCTGCAGAAAATGCTAAATGACATCGACACCGTCAATCAATCTATAGACTAAAAACTAATTTAAAAAAACTAAATATATGGTTGTCATTAAAGCCCATAAAACTAACTTGCCAGCCCTATCGATTAAAAAATATATATAATCAAAACAAAAAGAAGCTATCAATATCTTGGAACATGATCATTGATAAATGATCATAATAGCCACAAAAAAGAAAGAAATTCTTTCAATTGGAAACCTCAATCTACAACTAGGAGTTCGCTTGGTACGCTGGTACAATTTCTCGACTCTCCTATACGGTATGGAAGCATGGACACTAAAGAGGAACGACATCAAAAACTAGAAACCTTTGAAAAGTCGCCTTAACATCGCCTGTCAAGAATACACTGGGAGGACCATATCACTAACAAAGAAGTTATGAAAAGAATAAAAAAAGAGAGGGAACTACTCTTTACTATAAAAAAAGGAAAATCGAGTACCTTAGGCACATTATGCGTAGAGAAAGATATTCAGTTTTACAACTAATCAAGCAGCAAAAGATCAAATGGCCGAAGAAGAATATTATGATTGAGGAACCTCCGAGAATTATTTGGGTGAAAAAAATTCGTACCGCCTAACCTCCGTTCGGAGACAGTACCCTGAGAAGAAGAACGTATGTAAACATTTTTTAACGATTTCTTTTCCAATAGATTTTCAATAGCTTTTTATTTAAGTTTAGGAACAAGTATTTAGCCCACTGAAGAACGACCTACAAACCTTATGGAAAACCGGCTTTAGTGAACTTCATTAAAATGTTTTATGTGTTGCAGTTCGTGACCCTCTGAACAAGAGATATTATAAACACGTCCCAATTTTGAAAATATCAGCCTTCAATGGGTCTGTTTTTAGAGAAGCTTAGTAGTGCAAAAAAATATAGTGAAGTAATCAGGGGGTTAGAGACGCGCAAAATGCTAAAGTGCACTAATTTTTTTGCAAATGCTACCTCCTGAGGGGCTGTTTAAGAACGTGCAGAGTACTCACACCTAGGCCGTCTGGTTCACAATGGCAAAAAAGAAAAAAAAGCATTGACCAATATCTTCCAAAATAGTGTAGATAGAACAAAGTTTTTTACGAAAAAATGTGGGGCAGATCATTACCTACAAAAGGGATATTATGATTTTTTTTCGGAAATGTAATTACTTTTCTAGATAAATTAATTTAAAATCGTCATTGATTTTCCTGTACCCTCTTTTCGGACCAAAAGAAAATTTCTTGAATTTATTAGCATGCGCACGAAAAAATGTCTCAATAACTCGAATAAAAATTATTGTTTATTTATAATTGAAAATGCGTTTGGAAGAAGACATCCGTGGATACATAACCTCAAAAACCGTTTTGTTTTTCAAACTCAATTTTCGCGAAAATTATATGGACTGCAGAAAAAAAACATAAACACTTTTTTTAGGTAATAAACTGCCTAAATTTTTTAATAAATCAATTTTGCTCAGTCTGCGATAATTTGGAAGATACTTTTGTTTTTCGCCATTTTTTTTTCTGAACCAAACGGCCTACGCACATTCCTAAACAGCCCATCGAGAGATACTATTAGCGAAGAAAAAAGTCCACAATTATATTATTCCTGGCTAATACTTAGAATATTAGCTTCAAGCATGTACCACAAAAATTACCAAATTTCGAGAAAAAGTTATTCTTCATAGAAAATGTTTCATTTCACAAAATATACATGTTTCGTTGAGAAACTTTTCTGATCCACACTCTGCACAGTATTGAATTACACGACAAACTAGCGGTTTGATATATTACTTCAAAAAGTTATAATTTAATAAAGTTATATAAATTGTGAGATATATTACTTTTGAAAATGACAGTTTATATACGGAGACTTTTTCAATGTGGAGTTCATTATCATCCTATCCCCGAAATTCTTTTAATAGTATTAAAAACCCGGTCCTGCAGTTGCCCCATGAAGGGCAAAGGGTTAAATAATGGTCATTCGAAAAGTCATTAATCGAAATTAAAATAATCTAAATGCTGATAAATGAACCTCGTGTTCGCAGGCATATTAAAGCGTCAATTTGTTTCGCCTAGCGTTAATAGATTTCAGTTCAGGTTGAAATTTATTTAAGAACAAATATCTCTGTAAATCACGTATCGAAAAGCAACCGTAACTAATGGGATTTATTTATTGGGCTTCTCATGGTGTTTAGAGTCATTACTCCCTTTGTTTGTCTTGAGCCATACAGCCATAAAAAGCCAGATGTTTCAACTCATCTCCTGACCAGAAAAAGTCGTAATATCACTTGGTGCATTAAAATCTTATTTTAGTGCAGGCAAATTATCCTTTGACCTGTTTAGATTGATTTGCGACGCATGAGTTCCACAGAGTTTGAAATGCATTATAATAAATTTTATATGAGAGTAATTTATAGAGTTAGTTTAAGTTTAATGTAGGATGTTATAAAAATGTAATAATTTTTCCTCTAAAACAAGGCATTTTAAGAAAAGATTTATATCGAAAGATATTTCAATTTTATGCCCATAAAAATATTTTAGGCTATTGTTTATATTAATTACCTCGTCAAGCTTAAATGATATTTTTCAGATTTTTTTTTCCGGAAAAATTCCTGACAAGTATTTCAGGCAATTTTTCCACTTGAAAATTAAATATGTCGTACGAATTCTTGTCAGTTAATGATCAAAATTGATAGGAAGGAAATAAGCATCTATATATATATATATATATATATATATATATATATATATATATATATATATATATATATATATATATATATATATATATATATATATATATATATATATATATATATATATGTATATATATATATATATATATATATATATATATATATATATATATATATATATATATATATATATATATATATATATATATATATATATATATATATATATATATATATATATATATATATATATATATATATATATATATATATATATATATATATATATATATATATATATATATATATATATATATATATATATATATATATATATATATATATATATATATATATATATATATATATATATATATATATATATATATATATATATATATATATATATATATATATATATATATATATATATATATATATATATATATATATATATATATATATATATATATATATATATATATATATATATATATATATATATATATATATATATATATATATATATATATATATATATATATATATATATATATATATATATATATATATATATATATATATATATATATATATATATATATATATATTATATATATATATATATATATATATATATATATATATATATATATATATATATATATATATATATATATATATATATATATATATATATATATATATATATATATATATATATATATATATATATATATATATATATATATATATATATATATATATATATATAAAGTTATTTAATGGGTTCAGATATATGCAGCATGAGCAACATTTATTTTTATATAAAAGCATCTTCAAAAGCTTTCTTTCACTTAGAAATTGACAGTGGCTTATGGCTGTCGAATCCGAAGACAACATCATTATGGCCTCAAAATTTTTACTATAAAAAAGCGCAGCATTTAGTCATGTACCACATTCGGGGTGGTGCCTTAAGAAAAAATACCTTTCTGGAAACTGAAAACTAATTTATTCATATTTGTTCAGAATTTCTTCGCAGATACCATGTATACCATTCGTGAAGCAGAACATGCATTTTAATTGGTAGAAATTTGAAGGGTCTATTATCTAGCTTTCATCATGTACAGAGCACCAGCGTCTATGGAGGAATCGGGAAATAATTTCTTGATAGAAATCATTTACAATCTTGCGGGCAACTAACTAAAGGGCTAGAGAAACTACGCAGGTGAAAAATATTCATTGCAAATATTAAAGTTCCCCTCTAGTCAAATAAACCGACAAATATATCGAGTGCAACAATACCCAAAGCGATGTGTTTTTGTTTTTATGCGTTTTACAGCCCGGTCGCTTCAGACGTCGCAGCCCAAGATCCGTGCATCAGACTATAAGTAGGTAGGATGAAAAAGGTTCAAGATCCAACTATTAAATTTGCTACGTAACGGCCACATGAATCCGTAGTTTTACAGGCGAAAATACAAATTAAGTTATTTACTATTTCCATTTCAAAGTAGAATTGTTAAGTTTATTAAATAGAAAGTTTTTTAGATACATACAGATGCAGTAAAATCTGTTTAATTAAGTTTCTAGCGAGGACCAGTCTGGTTTCTTGCCACAAAGTGTATACTTGTTTTTATGTGTTGCTGTATTTGTAACCTTTTTAATGTACTACTTTCTTTTCGCAAATGTGGCAAAATAAAATACTGCTATCATAAGTAAAAATATTGCATATTCGGATGCCTTTCTTTTTTTGGTGTCATCTCAGAGTCACGCCCACACTTCTTGTGCTAGCTGGCGGATGCTTTCTCCGCGTTGAAATAATTAGAAATATACTTAAGGAAGAACTGCACGCAAAAAGTGAAAAACCAGCGACAAGGTCTAGTCAAGTTCAAAGTAAGATGAAAAGGTACCTACGTATTAGAGAAAACCTCCTGCACGTCGGACCTCAAAAAAATGTGTTATGTATAAGCAATTTAAGTTACATTTAGTTTAAAAATGGGTTCAAAAGGGTTCACGCGCTGCAGAAATACAAATTTTGCATTGTGCGTAGACAAAGGATCAATGCAAGGCGGTAAAGAGTCATTTTGTGGAAAAAAAATTATATGCGACGGCATTTGCGTCAAAAAGTGGTCAAAAAATGGTCGAAAATGGACAAATCTACTTCTATTTTATAATTCTAGATTTGATGTTTTCATAAAAGTTCGCATTTAGCGCCCAACTATACATATTTCCTTATTAAAATCACATTGAAGCTAATACATATCTCTTATAGTTTTAATATAATATTGCAGCGGCGGAAGGCTTGCAAATGATCCATAATACTGCGTGCAGTTATCCCTTAAGTAGGCAGTATATTTAAAATATGCTAAAAATTGTTAAAATCTGCAAATGCTTTTGCATATAATCCGGCCCTTAGAACTATAACCATGTAACACATTTTTTTAATGGTAATATCACAATAAATCTAACATCGAAAGGAAGGGAATGATTCACTATAAACCTTTTCTGATGAAGATTCTCTAAAGCAATAAATGACCCTTATTTCAGATCACATAATATGGCAACACCCAAATAAACCCATCTGCCACTGCAGTTGTTTTTTTTTGCTACTATAAACAGATAAATAATTCCCATGAACAAAAAACTATTTTGTTTGTACTTATGTTAATATAATTTCGAACACGAAAATGTGTTACAGTGATGTCTATGTGTGTTTGAAAGTTTATAAAACAGTTGAATAAGCTTATTTACAGTGATGCGTAACAAAACGCAAATTTAGCTGCAACAATTTATAGTGACTGATTTTCAGGTACAAACTACCAAATGCCAGAGTATTTGTGTGACTATCAACGCGTTCTAGAAACAAGGAACGTAATTCCAGCGAACTAATTTCGAAAAATTTATATTTTTGCTACGAAGATTTTGTAACAACTTGATTAGCCGCTGCCATGCTTGTATAAATAGGGATAGTGTCCATTTTCAACACTTATTTTAGAAATACTTTCGTTAGTGTGTTGTGTTTTGTTCAAAATTACAAAACTTATTATTTTTATTAAAAAGTATTGGTTTCTTCATTTTAAAGAATACTAGGTTTAAGCGCCTTGAAATAATCATTATTATTTATAGTTTTTCAGAATAATTAGATGACAAAAATGTTTAATCAAATTTCTGAATCTAAAGAAAAATCTAATTCATCTGGCAACGAATATTTCCCTAGAAGTAGTTGTCAAATTGCGTTTTCCAGGATTACTCCATATTCACTAGACTTTAGGAACGAAAATTTTGTGAGATTCTCGATAGCCACTGAACGAGGATTGTACGTAAGTTTTATCAATTTTATACTACTAGGAATCAAAGAGAACCCACTATGCCTGAGCATTGAGGAAGACTGAGACAGCATGCCACCTTTTCTTGTAGATGTTTCAGGGAATGAGAAGGAATAAACATTGAGTAATCGTGAGTGAATTGGACCTGGTGAAAAAGACAGTTGCTACAAAGCTTTAAAGCTTTCTACACAAATGACCTTACTAAATTACCTGGCAGAAATTTCGAACAACCTCTGTTCAACAAGACTTTGCTCCCTAAATAGCTAAAACACACAACATCCAAAAACTACAAATGAATCCTAGAAACGTAAATCTTTACGAATGAGAACTCCTATTCTCCTCAATAGTGCTACATATCGGTGAGTAACGCTCCATATCTAGTTAACAAGATTCTAATGACCTGTCCTGCAAGGTGATGAATAAACATGTGGGTTGTAGCAAGAATTCTGACTGGACACAGTCAACTAGAAAAACTCTTATACAATATGAAGTGTCACTTGTCTTTCCAGAGGTTGCGAGGAAGAATGAAAGCATTGATTCTGAAGTAATACTGGCCTAACACTGGCAGATTAATGTAAATCCTTTGATAAAAATAGGCTGGTTGATGGGTAAGGATGGGGTATAAGGGAGGAGGTATAAGGGACACAATGGGGTCCAGAAGCTGTGGCTCTACTCAGCTGCCTTTTTCCATTGCAGAATACAGAAAGTGTCTTATGTACTTTATTACTACTCTGCTCTTTATTAATTTTCTTATGTCTATTCCGGTTAGAGAACGCAGTTTACATTATCAGATATTTTGTAAGAAATTGGTTCACCGCTTAGGTTAAGCGATGTTCACAAAGGGGATGTACCTACGTACAAGTGTCTACATCCTGTGACAGTAGAAAAGTTGCTGGGGACAGCATCCAATTCTTTTACTATTACTGTTTTTACTATCCTTGGATAATTAGTGGCTTCAGATAAATCCAAGAGTAAATCCCTAAATTCCTTGAAAAACTCCAAAAAATCATTCTGGTAATGGTAATTTACTTGTAAGTATTATCTACAGGTGCACTGAAGTTATAGATACTGAAACAAGAAGATTACGATAATTAAGGTCAACATTTTCCAATAATCTATTTACAGGTTTCTTTAACAGGAAGTATAGAAAGAACAGATTTCAGTGATTTAAATTAATTTCTCTTATTATTTTAGAAGCAGTCATATCCTACATTATACTCTAATCTCAACGAACAATGTTGTTTATAAGCAAAGAAACTAATTTAATAAAACTAAACTGAGGTAATATTTTCAAAATTCAAAATGCTCTAAAATGTCACTGCTTTAATAGCAAACAAGAATATTTGGAGGTTTAATGTAGATTTGTTCTATTCTTATGTCAACATACGCTGATTCCTACATAAATTAAACCTTATTAACTGCGCTGTCTGTTTAACGCCAATTATGTCTAATTTAATTGATCTATAAAGAGTATGGCCTTGAAATCTATCTCAGACAGCTTGACGCCTTAGATTTTTATGTAAGCGACGATATTTTCGATATGGGTAGTATTTCAGTTTTCCATACGATCATCGCCTTATCAGGTTTCAGTTAGAAGTGTCAAAATAACACGTGTGATGTTTACAAATAAAGATAGACGGGATATAATAAACTGAAATTTAGTTCTCAGTGTACATTTTTAGGAATGCTATTCTGTTAAAATTGTAAAAAGTAGATTCGATTTTTCATAATTTCTGTACACATGTTCTTGCTATTGGGTTTACCGGCTGACAAGTAAACCATGCATCAGCTTCACAATTCTTTATCGTTTAACCACAGTGCCGGATTAAGGGATTTTGCCACCGGGGGCAAAGTTTAGAAGCTCCTGTCTTGCAAAAAGAAAAAAAAAATACTAACCAATTTCTAGGTAGGTAGGTATGATTAACAATAATAAAAAGGATGCAAAATTTAACAAAGAAAATGTGGATTCAAAAGCACAGCTTGAAGCTTAAGAACTATGTAATGCTAGACATTTCCTAACACTGTAGTTGCACGCGTATTCAGTATTCCTAGCTAGGCATTTGAAGGAAGTGTAGATTTGATACCGAAAACAGCAATCTCGAAGAATCTATCAACCCATCACATAACTTAAAGCCTGTTACATAAGTTTTACGCGGATGTTATACTCACGAATACTGAATGTGGCCGAGCTAGTTGTGAAGGATGTTATCGAGTAGCGAGGAGGAAAGTCTAAAAGGCTGCAAGAAAAACTTTCTCGTGGGTAGATGCATTAGTCAAGATTCGATCCACTACCAGAGAAACTTGTCGATGGTTTGGACTGACTAAAAAAAACTTTCGACGTTACATCACGTGCTCTGTTGTTGCATCTTTTACGTTGCCTTGCAGTGCCAGATTCAGTACTAGTTTGTATTGAGCAGTCTATGCCACTTTGGAAATCAAGATTCTTGATATTATCGGGATTCAGTAAACTTATTACAGCACGAGTTACTTTTAGAAAGGGTGATAGTATTTTATATCTCGTTGCTCCCAATTTCGGTGTCTCTTCGTAGTAACCGGGGTGGTTATGTGTGAGGACCTCCTTTAAATCGCTCTCACAAAGTCATACATCTATTTTATATGGATGACCTTAATCTCCATGCTTCAAGTGACTGAAACTTACAATAGTCTCTGAAAATAGTGCAAGAATACACTCGGAATATTGGAATGAATTTTGGTCTAAATAAGTGCGCAGTTCTTAAACTTTCAAAAGGTCAGTTTGAAGAGATTCCTGAGCAGGAACGCCTTTACGGTGAAAGCCTTGATCAGCACCGAATGCATGATACAAGACAAGTGAAGAAGGCTTTAACCCACATCTGATTTTATATTACCCACTTATATGCCAAGTATAGAAAAAAAATTGTTAATATTCGTCATCGGAAGTATTGGGCGAAAAATTTGGATCTGCGACACTGTCGCCAACCACTGAGGAAATATCACTATTTTCATTCATCCTGTGCTTTACAAAACGCCGCAAGAAACATAAAAATGTATTAAATACAGTTCATAGCACTGACTAACCGTTAGGCGTGTCCAATCTCTCACTTACCTAAATATTTACATATACAGGGTGGGCCATCTCTTGGTTTCTTTTTGAAATCATTATTAAAACTACAACATTCAATATTTTTAAACGATTATTGCTTTATTAAAGAAAGTACACTTAACAATTATTTACGAAAGACAATGTCCTTTAAATCACTGCCGCGACTGGCTTGGCAGTAGCCCATTCTCTTAACCCAATTTTTCAATACGTTGTCGATTGTTTGTGGCTCTATTCCACCAATAACTTGATGGATATTTTCTTTAAGTGCATCAACTGTTTGTGGATCGTTAACGTAACATCTGTCCTTTATGTATCCCCATTACGGTTACCAAACTTACTGAGTAAAAGCTCGATTGTTTCACGGCTGGTGTGGCACGTTGCGCCATCCTGCTAGAACCAAAGCTCACACAAGTCCAAATGGTGCAGTTGCGGCAACAAAACACTGTGATGTTGTTACCACCTTCACTCTGGAAGAAGTACGGGCCGATGATGCCACCACTTCAAAACCCCACACCAAACAATGCATTGGCTTCTCTATGACTACATGTGGATTTTCGGAACCCCAAATTCTACAGTTTTGTTTATTAATGCCTCCAAGATGAAAGTGAGCCTCGTTTAAAAAGATGATAGCCCACGCAGAGAACTGGTAATCAAGTGGATGGTCATTTTGCTTCAGCTCTTGAGTGAGTTGCCGAGCAAATAATCCATATGTTGACAAATATGGAAATATGGAAAATCTGAACTTTTCGAGAAGAATAAAATAGCCTCTACGAGTATGCATAATATTCTTGCTATACCTATTTTACTATATTCATTTAGCGTTATGAAGTGGAGGCAAGATTAACTTAAGGATCTAGACGTGGTTACCCACAAGTTGACAACTTAATCGTAGCAATAGTGCAGATCCTATACTATCTGCTTCGGTTTGTAATGGAACCATGAGATCGCAGAGATTTAGGCCTTTAAGGCTGTCACTCAGAAGAACTCGTTTCAAAACATCAAAACAAAAATTGCTTCTTCATGTTCACCAAAACCAAACAAGTCTTAACATTGCGTTTTCTATCAACATATCGAGGTAATGGAGTTGTCAATCAAATTGCCATTCCATTTTCTTAGATAGGCGTTCACCTTGGCTTGTCAAGAGGGAGTCATTAACACTTTTGTATAACGTAGTCACTTCTCTAAAGTACTCGATGTTAGGTGTAGGGCCTATCGAGAACATCTCGAGACTATAATGAACTTTCTTTCGTCATGTCCTCTTCATGCAGGATCGGGTTATATTTACCTCTTAGAGTGCTATATTACCAAATGAGACATCACTATGATATCGACGAAACTCCAGTACTACCCTGCATCCCAGAGGAGAGCGAGATTTTAGTGGAAAATTACAACTGTCGAATTTATTGAAACTACGCTTTTCTCACTGCTGTTACGCTGCAAGCAACTAAACCAAATACTGTTCTGTTGGACTAACGAGACCATCTTGGTGTGCATCATTGAGTTCTCTGCACCGGCGGACCCCAAAATACTTCTTAAAGAAATAGAGAAGTGAACCAAATACACCCAATTAGTGGCCGAACTGAGATGACTTTATCCCAAGTATAGGGTCCAACTAATTGGTCTCATTATTGGCGCGTTCCTTACCAGCGCGTCGAGTCTCATCAGAACAACTTGTGATGAGATACAGAGATACTTTTTAGGATCTTTTCGTTGACTGACAGAGATGAGCTTGGACGAGGTCCACTGACCGAGTGGACGCAAGGAGTGGTTACTGTACGAAATGGCCATCCCGGTAACACTTTGGGTGGGTCGCAGCCCTAGAGGTGCTGCGTTGGATTTTTTATTCTCATAATAATAATAATAATAATAGCATTAATTAATAGTCTAGTTTATCAACTACCAACAGGTAAACTGCTGATAATTGCGTATATTGAAGATTTTTTAATAAAATGCATTCATTTGATTAACTGAAATTGACCAGCAAAAATAAAAATTAATGGAAATGAAAATAATCTCCAAAAAGAAAGTCTCAAGTCTCCCGTATTGATAAGTTGTAAAACAACACTGCATAGGGGCGAAGAAGTAACTAAGTACATCAAGCAAACATAATGTAATTGTTTTTTTAGTTATACGACATCCCTCTATTATTCTGCGACTGCCGTTGACACGTGCTGGGGGCAGCTTTTGCGTGAACAATCATTTTATTCCAACTTACTCATCTTTTAATCTTTTTATTTTCTTTTCCGATTTCCTCTGATGGTCACTGGCTCTAGTTGGGGTGAATTGAGAGGTAGATTCATTTTCTTTATGGAATTCTCGTGTTCTGCCAAACACATATTTCCAATTGTTCTTCTTGAATTGTCACAGTCATCGAAGGGGTCGTTTTTCTTTAATGGATAAGTTAGGTGTTGGATATTGAATTAATCCTTTCTTTTACTGATTTTTCACGTGAGTGCTTATAATGTTGTTTGTCAAGTAATTTATTTGTATGTAGACTTATCTGTAGCTCGGTGGAAAAATACAATAATACATTTAATTACAGTTTTCTTATTAATGGATAATTGTAGACATGATGTCTTAATAATGTGTTTCTTTTGGAAAGCTCCTAAACATAGGCTGAAAGAAAATATGTACTAATTTTGTAGCATTTAAGGAGATATAACATAAAACTTTAAATAATACGCGATTAATAAGATGAAAAAGAAGTTTTGCAATACTGAATCGGATTTATTAATTTAATTAGGAAGTCTGTGGGTAATTAGGGATATAGGAAAAAAGGGGTAATTGGACAGGGAGTAGCCTAATATTTGAAGACGGAAAAACAATATAGTTTACTTTCCTACTTACTATATTATAAAAATATTGATATTAAATTTATTTTATTTTAATACAAAATATTTCCTTTTAATACGTATTAATTTATAATTTATTTCCTTCTCTTAAACTCCTACTCAATCTTCTTAAATGACCATATATAATCGCAGTTACCTAAACAACGACGAAATATATTATCCATTAAGAGGATATTGCAGTGAATTTAAATTCTAGTTTCTGCTGCTAGACATAGGCAGCAAGATATCTGCAGTGTGACAGTTTGATGTAGATCACTGACAGAACCCTCATTAGCCCAGCGAACGAGCCGGATCTTCAGCTAGATACCAAATACGGGAACTGACCTTGACAAACGCGTCGTCGTTTAGTAAAAAAAACGTTGTGTTTTTTGAAAATAAGTTAAAACAAAATGTGTCTTAATTTTATAACAAAACAAGAAGAAGCCTACAGTTTTTAACTAAACAAAAAGATACTGTCTTACGGATAGTCTTGACGCAATAAGTCGGTGAATCAGACGTGGAAAAGTTTACGGGTTTTTGAATTACTACAATACCCCCTTAAATAATTGTTTTCCTACTTTTTCAAGAGGAAATCTGTCAGATAGTGTAACATTGTATTCAATCTTGACTCACTGCATCTAGTTTGTACTTAACTTCAATTACTTTTTATTTTCTCTATTGCAGATTTTTCGCCAATGGAATTAGATTCCCTAATAACATTAGTACCTTTGGGTGTATAATGTTTTTGCACTAGGACAAATTTTACTGAAATAATAGCTGCATTAAATTCCTTACAACTTACAAAGTAAAGGCAATTAGTGACTTAAGTGAAGTTGACAGCATCTGAGAAAATTTTGATTGAGGCATTGTACGTAGTATTGCAGTTTTAACTACATTATTTTAACAAAGCTGTTTTAAACTTCGCCACTTTTAAAAAATAAATTTAATTTTCGATGTACATTATCGTCTTTAAAAATAGGTCATAATATTATGCTTGATTTGGACACAAAAGGCAGTAATTTTTGTAAATGTTTTATGTGAAATTTGGGTCTGCACCAGGTTACTTTGCCACAGGTGCATCTGTGCTAAACTCGATCTTTTAGGACCTATCAGATTTGAAAGGCTTTTTTGCATTGTATTCAATTTGATATTAACTCTTTAAAAACGTCTTATTCCGAGGAAAGTAAATGTAAATTACCATTATTATTTTTAATAGAGTTTCCTATTTGATTTGTTGGGTGTCTTACACAAAAACGTCTATTTTATATTAAGTAGGTCTCATACTTAGCAGTAGCGCATTAATCATTTTTGAAGCTTTATGCCCGAACATATTTACGGGCTTCAAGCTCGTGGGAAAAAGTGACGACCAAAAAAAAATTCATATAGCAGAAGCTACTCTTACTTTCCTTCGATATAATAAGCTATACAAATTACCTACTTTACTGATAAAATGAAACAAGAAAAATTATATAAACGATTTTTGATGCAGCGTGTCAATATGACTGTGTTTTTACTTCCCACTTAAAAGCGAAGTATTTAATCGTGAAAAAATCACCCTTCCAGATTTTTTCAGACCTTCACGTTTCAGGATCGTTAGATGCTGAAAACCATTTTTACACGATTCCGTCGGTCTGTCTGTCTATTGCCTGTTCGCGGCATAGCTAAAAAACTACTTACACGATTGACTTTTGGTCAAACATTAAGGGTCATATGGGGATAAAATGCTAACATTTTGTTAAGAATCCAATATGGCGGAACAAAATGACGGTCTAGTGAAATGTAAGAAAAAATATTTCTAAAGAACTACTTATCCAGTTTACCTGAAATTTGGTACAAAGTGAAGTAATGCGTGTAGGAATGAACTGGTGAAATTTTGGTACGAATCCAAGAGTGCGAAACAAAATGGCAGCTTAATGGCTTAATAAAACATTTAAAAAATCAACCTGAAAAAAAATCTGCTTATTAGATCGATTTCAAATTTTTTACAAGAATTAAGCATGGTATGGAGATGAACTGGTAGAATTATGGTACGAATTCAAGATGACGGAACAAAATGGCGTCCAAATAAAATATTTGCATCGAGAAAAAATGATGAGATGATAAAAATCCAATTTGGCGAAACAAAATGGTGGTCTAGTAAAATGTTAAAAAATTATTACTAAAAGCTAATTATTCAGTTTAGCTTAAATGTTGCACAACAATCAAGTATTACATTAGAATGGACTGGTAATATTTTGGTATGAATTCAAGATGGCAAAGGCAAAATGACGACCTAATAAAATATTTAAAAACCAGCCTGAAAAAACTAGATTAATTTTAAAGTTTATGCAAGAATTGAGTGTGATATAGAAATAAACTGGTAAATGTATTAGAACGAATTCAAGATGGAGGAATAAAGTGGTGGCTAAATAACCTATTTAAAAAAAAAACGTAAAAAAACTCTTATTCAATAGACTTCAGTTTTTGCACAAAAATTAGATATGATTTAAAGATATACGAATAGTACGAATTAAATTATATAACGGACCAAATGGCGGTCTAATGAAATTTTTAACTAATCAGTGTAAAAAATTACTTATTCAATTTATTTTAAATTATGTTCAAAAATCAAATGTGGCATAGATAAAAACTGATAAAATATTGGTACGAATCCAATATGGTGGAACAAAATGGCGCCCAATAAAAATGTTTAAAAGGGCAGTGTTACTAAATGGCTGATCCTAATAAAAGGTGATACTCAAAACGAGGGAAGTTTCGAGTAAAATAGATGTACCGATTTTTTTGACCAGTAACGTTCTTGTGACGATACGCGCGGCAACAATTAATTTACGACCTCTAGTACGATTCTCAAAATTTATTATCTCCTGGTTTAAATTAATTCTGCCCCAGTTAAATCAAACAAGAAGATAAAAAATGCAAAACAGGATCTCCAGTTACAGAAAATCTCAAAACTGCATATCTGGTGAGCACTCTCGAGTCGTTAAAATTTCACGGTTCTCGAGAAATCTTGTAACCGAAGCCTCTTGATATGATAATGTAATTTTCAATTTCAATTCCACTCCGTAATTATTGTCTTTTTTGTCAGGAAATTGATGGCACAATAGGGCAAACGGGGGCGTAATATTGCGTTCCACCAAAGCCTAGAAAGTTGACAGCCGACAACAGTCCCCTTCACGTCACCGACAAATTCCACTTGGAATAAATTTAGCCATCGAATACGAATTGTTATTTTCCTGTCAACCAGTTCATTGCCCGTATCTCTTCACAGTTTTCTTTAATAAGACAAAATATTTGGGCTTAACGAGGGGCGAATAATAGTGTAAAACATTAGAGTAGCGATTGGGGACGCTCTTAATTTTTTAATTTTTACACTGTACTTTTTTACAGGGGTTTCCATGTACGGGTTATTCGGTTATATTTTGAACGGGGTCTATACGCTTTATTTCTCAAGATATCGAAAAATTTTACACACAAAAGTTTTAGGATTTAGTCTGAATCGTCAGAATTTGTTATCAAAAAAAACATATGAACATCAGAAATTGGGAAAATGAGCATCAGCTTTGTTATTTTAAATAGAACACCCTGTATATTTTGAGTTTATTGAGAAGAGCTTTTTCTCCTGACTGTTTTGCTTTTCATATATGGTCGTTCTGTCATTAACTCATATACCTACCTACTTGTCGAAAATAATAATACCTAATAATTACTGTAATTATTATTACTTGAAATGATAGGAGAGATGTTAGCATAAGAAAATGAAGTAACAAGCTTTTTGGTATTATTTTTATATTAAACAAGTTACAATAACGATATCTGTAGAAAACAAACAAGAAACTAACAAATAAAAAAGTCAAATTATTAAGATTATTTATTATTAAATTTAGTCTACCCAGCCGCCTTGATTCAATATACAATTCTGAAAATTTGCGAGTAATGGCTTTAAAAGTGAATTCGGAATTATTTTGATTTAAATTGTTAATTGTAGCTTGTATTTTTTCGGCTAATTCGCGAATAGTGGTTGATCTACTGTAATATACTTTATTCTTAAGGTATCCCCATAAAAAAATCGAGAGGCAAAAGATCGGGGCTATTCGCTGGCCAATTTATGGGTCACTGTCTTCCTATCCACATATCATATTTGTTGTTTAGATATTCGGTAACTTCGATGCAATTGTGTGGAGGGGCACCGTCCTGGTGCGAAATAAGGTTGTTCAAAACTTGGAGAGGTAGCTCTTCTAAAACCTCATCGATCTGATTTCGTAGAAGATCTAAATATCTTTGGCCATTCAAAGTATTCACTATTACTACAGGCCCCAAAACTCTATTATCTATCATACCGCACCCAATGTTAATAGACTCCGACCCTGAATTCGCACAATTTGTTTTTTATAGGGATTTGTGGTTGCCCAAAAATGTTTGTTTTTTTCTATTAAACATACTTGCGGTGGTAAACGCAGCCCCGTCGGTGAATAAAATTCTCCTACCGATATTAGGATCATTCTGTAATCTTGTCAAAATCTCTTGAGAAAATGCGACTCTTTGTATTTTATTCAATGGAGTTAAATTTTGTACCGGTCTAAACCTATAAGGTTTATACTTGTAGTGCTTCAAGGTTTCGTAAATTTTCCACCTTTTTTATTTAAGTTTATCACTGCGTCTTCGATAGATCGTTCTGGGTCTTCTACAAAAAAAACATGAATTATATTTTATTGAAAACAATAATAATAGGTTTAATTTCCTTACCTTCAAAATATAACAATACTTCCAAATCGTTATCTTGATTTCTACTGGTTGTCCTCTTTTTTCTAATCAAAGTTTTTCTGTTCTCAAAATTCTTGACAATGTAATAAATCGTAGATATTGAGGGAGCAACTAAATTAAGATACTCTCTCCTGTATTGATTTTGTGTTTCACGATAATTATTTACACGAAAGTATATTTTTAAAATATTGGCTTTTTCTTGGATCAGTAAATCCCATAGTTTTGAAAATAAAGGCAAAAAAGTGGCTAAGTAAGTAACGACAGAACGGCCATATTGAAGGAAAAACGTAAGAACAATAATTATTGATTTCAAAGCCTCCCATTATTTTTCTAATACGCCAAAGCGGCTCATATTTTAAAACAAGTTGATAAGTGAGTGACAGTACGGCCATTTTGAAGTAAAAACAATTGAAACCAAAGCTTTCTATTATTTCTACTATACTTAAGTCAGAGCGGATAATTTGTCCACGTTTTTTCAAAATTATGGGATAATGGTTACAGTGAGCATAGACAAACCATATATTTTTGGAATCAGGAGAAAAAGCTCCTCTCAATAAACTAAAAATATACAGGGTGTTCCATTTAAAATAAAAAAGCTCATTTTCTCAATTTCCGATGTTCATATGTTCTTTTTTGATAACAAATTCTGACGATTCAGA
Source organism: Kuschelorhynchus macadamiae (assembly GCA_030620095.1). Classification (NCBI taxonomy): domain Eukaryota; kingdom Metazoa; phylum Arthropoda; class Insecta; order Coleoptera; family Curculionidae; genus Kuschelorhynchus; species Kuschelorhynchus macadamiae. The sequence continues at coordinate 1,144,437 of JAUTXW010004708.1, forward strand.
CTAAATCCTAAAACTTTTGTGTGTAAAATGTTTTGATATCTTGAGAAATAAAGCGTATAGACCCCGTTCAAAATATAACACCCTGTACCTCACCAGAAACTGCAACAGATAGGGAGAAAAAGTTGAATTTAAAATTTTCTTCTGATGTGTCCATATATTTTATTTATTTTTTTGTAGCGTGAGACTATTTTCTTTTTCTCTTTATCGATTATTTTAAATTTTGGGGAAGAGATAAAAGTGCACCTTCATATTTAACAGGAAGTGGTAATTTTTTATAACTTTTATTCGCACCCTGTACATTTTTGACTCTATGTTATTCAGCTTAAAATTCTGTTTTGAATAATGGTTTTTGAAGGGCGACAAAATTATCGTTTTAATAAAAAATAATTTGTATTGACATTTGACAATATTGAAAAATTAAATGAATACGTCAAATAAAACTTATGATGTTACTTTATATGCCTCATGCCTTACTATAACAATATGTGAAGTGATAGTACCGTTGTGTGTCTAAATAACTTAAAAAAATGAAAGAAGAAAAAAATAAATTACCGAATTTTTAGTTTAATATTTTTTTATTATATCTCATTTTCTTATTTATTGTTTGATTTTTACTATTACGTATTATGTTATTTGATAGATATATTTTTTAATTGCTGTTATAAGGATTATCTTAATGCGGATAAAGAGTGACACTGATTTGTTTAAACGTTTTTTTTAATTCACATTAAAATGTTACAAGTTTCCTATATCACACTTGCTTTTTGTGCAAAATTTGAAGTCACCTGGATAAGCTTTACTGATTCCACCCAATATTACACTTACTTTTTGTGCAAAAGTCACTTCGGAAATAGTGAAAAAATCACCCTCCCAGTTTTTTTCAGATCTTTATGTGAATAAGGACCCTAGATGTCGAAAAATAACAACAGGGGGTTTTGAGGAATCTAGTTCCTCAGAACACGTCAAGTTATCTAAAAAATTTTTTTCATGGAATTGCTGGAAAAGTAGTTTTTATGGCATTCTCTGGTCCTTTGAAGATGGATCGTTCTCTCCGAAGTTAAATAGGATCTGTAGGCAGCGAGATCGACTTCCACTTTTGCTGTACTAAGTCTATAAGCATCATGGAAGTCGTAGTAAATCTTATGCAGGGTTTCATCATCTAGAGGAATACCTTCAGAAGCCAAAAACATCCTGGTGCTGGTATTTGTAAATCCTTCAAAGTGAACTGACGCAGGTTGGTCATGTAGAAAGGCGAGATATAACTTGAATGCCTTTAAAATTAGTCTTGACATGAGGAAACGGTTATCAGAACTTTTTTTGGCCAATGTAAGCTTCACTGTTGGGGGAGTCATTGGATCAATCCATTAAATTGCCGGAGCTCGAGTTAGTGTGCAGTTTCGTGGTTGTGGTGGAAGGAGGGTGGTTAGCTGCAGATTTTTTTAGATGGATCAGACTCAGCTGACCATTTTATTACAACGCCATGGGTCCATAGGTTAGTGCCTAAAAGCTTTTCAGCGGAGTTTCTTGAGTGGGTCCCAAATTTTAAAATGAATATTTGAACTATGATTGATTAGGTGGTAGCAGTGAATAAACTATGTTGCTAGGTGCAGAAACGGGCCTACCTTGGGGTTTTGATTTTTATGCTGCCTACGCCCTCCTAAAATTGTGCATCCATCTTAAAATTGTATTTCTATATGGGGGATCTAAATTAAATCAGGTTTGAAAAGGGCGCTGAATTGCGGTAATGGATTCAACAGAAAAAATCTTTCCATCATAAATGTTCTGGAAAATTATTCATGGTACATGAACTTACTTCTTAACTGCTGTCACTCTGACCGGTTGTCAGATTGAAAGGTATCATTTTTATTATATAAGCATGTTAAAAACGCGCATTACTTCCTCCATTAATATTTTTAGGCAAAGCTATCTAAGAACACTTGCGGGATATAGCCGAATCTCATCTAGGTGGTAACAAGCAATACATACACACACACTAACACACTATGCATTATTTTTAAACACATTACAGTCCTTTGCTTGGGCATTTGGGTAAAAATACTAATTTGTACTATAACAAAACATTTGTTGTTACGAGTAGCAAAATATAAAACATTTTGATAAACAAATGTTCTACGACTTATTATATTACTTGTCCTAACATGTTACATTTTGCGCATTTAAGTAGCAATATGTGTAAACAAAATTGACAAGCCACTCGGGAAATATTACGGTAAATACACCATATTATCACAACTACGTTTAAATCTAATGACGTATAAAATAAACCAAAAAAGCTGTGTTCCAATTACGGGTTTGCAATATACAGTGGCTTGCGTGATGAAGTAACCTCCATACAGAAAAAATATGACACACTTGCTTAAAAACAGTAACCAGTTCTGTTGATAATAGCTAGTTTCAGTACTTAATATTGCGCAAGCAAGATAATCGTCAAAATGAATCAACGCAGTACAGAAGGCTTATACTTACCAGTCCACGGTTAAACACTGTAATTTTGTAGTCCATCTGCAAATCTTTGACGATAACTTTATAACTACCGTGTTTGGTAATTACATATTGGCCTGATTTTGACCTGGATTTTAAGAGTTTTCCAATTTTCGCCTGCCCGTCGACAGTAAATGCGTATGGCGATTTTTATTGCCTTCATTTTAATTAAAATACCCCAAGCCATGTGGTTAGCTGTTCAAAATATATTTCTAAAAGTTGTTTTTATTTTTCTTTTGAATGCTTTAATATGCTTTGAAACAATTCAAAATCTTACAGTCATATATGTATGTAAGGTACAAATAATCTAAGAAACAAACAAAAGACCTCCATAATATACTGTCAATTGAAAAAGTTTCCGTATATTATCCAGACATAGATTGAACTCACCGTCCCCCATTACGAAATGAAGAGGACAGAATACATAGTACCAGGCCAATAAATCCTATATCTCACGGTAAATAATCTGGTCTACACTGGTTTTTGTTACGAAAATTTCTTACCAGTAACTTATGACTAATGGGATGATTAAAAAATCATGTTTCTTGGGATTAGACCGTGTCAAAATGGAATCAATTTCCGATGTTTCGCCTTCGATTGCACGAGGCATCATTTGGGATCTTTACTTCATGAGATCGGAACACTAAATGAGCGCGGATTTTGTTTTTTGGTTACGAAGGGAAAACAGTGTGGGACTCGCTTCTCTGTCAGGTTTTCACCTGTCAGAGAACATAATACCCACTAAACCCCATCCTTCGATGGGGGTTGATGCCTTTTTTTTCGGGAGAAACTTCTTTTAAGGACATAGTCTTCACTGTGGTATGTGGTAGGGTCCTCTCTTATTAGGATGTTTGTGCCACCTCTCGATACTGCTTGTCCTCTAAAAATAAAAATATTATTAGTGCGTTAGTCGTCTTACCAGGTTTGTTGTTTTTCTCTTCGTCTGTCCGATTTGCCGCTGCCTACGTCCTACTGTCCCGTGGTCCAGTCTGCCGTTGCCAGTGTCCCTCCGTCCAGTCCGTCTGGTGGTCTTCATTTGTGTCCTCTTCTTGGCCGTCAGTGACACTGCTGTTCCGTGATCCGGAAGTGTTGAAGCTAAGGTCGGATGTTATTTTACCTCAGGTCCAGCTGCAGCTCACGCCGGAGCCAGCTGAGGTACCTGAGAATCCTCTTCTTGGAGTTCTTCTTGGCCACTTGGTGATACTCTAAGGGTTTCTGTGAGATATGTTTAGTTTCTGAGGAGCACGGAGACTCAGAAATTCCGATTTGCCCACATCTATCCTTGAGTATATTAGTGCAGAAGACCATGTCTTGGTGACGAGTACCTTGTCCAGTTGTTGTGGATTGGAGCTAGTAGATCGTAGTCTACCAGGTCACATACGTTTTCATTGGGGTGGTTTTCGGCTGCCCTGAAAGCTCTGGTAGCATTTCACAGCATAAAGTCTTCAATTGGTATCCATTGAAGATCTCTCTGCAGGTCCTCATTCCTGATAAACCAGCAGGCATCTGCCGCTATCCTAATTAGTTTATTTTTAGTCCCCTTTGGATTCATAAGATGGTATTTAGAAGCATATCCGAAGGCTGTGGGGCTATAGGCGAGTTGGCTTATTGCTACTGTTTGGATCAGTAGCAGTTTGGTTCTCAGTCCCATTTCGATTTTCCGAAAGAGCAATGGATATAGTTTAATCATTGCTTGTCTGGTCTTTGTCCTCGCTGCGTTGATGTGTTTGTTACATGTTAGCCTTTTGTTCATGGTTATCCCTAGGTACTTAGCCTCGTTGGACCAAGACCACATCTTCTACTGGGATTCTGGCTCTTGGAGTCAGTTTCCTACGTTGGAATAGGATTGCTTGGGACTTCTGGGGGTTGATCGTAACCTTCCATTTGATGCACCAATCATGGAGGTTATCAATATCTTCTTTCAGACGCCTACCCAAGATCCGGGTATTTCTGCTTTGGTATAGGATGGCTGTGTCATCAGCGTAGAGTGCTGTTATCCCCTCTTCTCCGATTTGAACATCGTGAGAGATGATGGAGTAGAGTATGTGTCTCAGCACTGACCCTTGTGGTACTCCAGCTGTTAGTGTTCATTGTACTGAGTGTCAATCATTCACTTTAACTGTAAATGATCTGTCCTTCAGATAACTCCTGATGAGCTTTATGTTCCTTCTCTCGTATCCAGCCATAGACATTTTGTGGACCAGGCCATGGTGCAACATTTTGTCAAAGGCTCTTTCGATGTCCAGAAAAACTGCTGCTGTGACCTTTCTGCGCTAAAGCCGAATTGCTCATCTGGGATGGCATCTAGCTCTTGGGACTCATATTTCAGTCTTCTTGCCATGGCTCTTTCAGCTACTTTGCTTAATGCAGGAAGTAGGCTCATGGGTCTGTAGTTTTGAGGTTGTGTCCTATCTTTGCCTGGTTTTTCAATGACGATGACCTCTGCCTTCTTACATGTGCTGGGGAAATGGCATGTTCTTATGATGGAGTTGATGATGTTGGCTATCGCACTGTATTCTTTCTTGGGGAAGTATTTCAGCATCTTGTTGGTGATGCCGTGGGTTCCAGGCTCTTTGAGCTCGGAGAGATCTACGGCGGCCATTTCGACCTGTGTTCACCGAACCGTGACCCGGTGTAACGGTCGGTTTCCACGTATAATATAGACTGAAACCCGTATCCCTATTACAATTGTTAGGAAAAATTTTAATAGATTCCCTAATTGTCCGTTTATAGAATCATGAGACCGATGCAAGAACTTTAAGAAAGCATCTTTTAAATTTATGACATGTCCAATGGAATTTTGCTGCTCAGATATAGCAGATTATAAATTTTTTTTTCTAATACATGGTTCATGTTCCTTAAGCCTGGTTGATATGGATTGACCAGTTTTTCCAATAAACATAACCATAGGAACAAGGAATTGCATATACTCCTTCTGTTTGGAAAGGAATAATGCCCTTTGGCGATCGCAAACATTGTCCAATGTTCTTGGATATGTTGAAGATTGTACGTATGTTGGACCGGCCAAGTAACCTTGCAGTCTTGTCTGTGGTTCCGTGTATAAATGGAAGAACTACACTTCCTATAGATAACTCCTTATTAGTTTCATTTCTTGGAGTATGATTGTTATACTTTCGAGCTGATCATGCAAATTGGTTTATGCAATATGGTCTAATATCCTCAATGCAATATGAATTCCCTCTTAAAGGTTGCGTCAGTTTCTCTGTTTCCTATTGTAAAGAATTTTAGTCACAAATCGCGAGGGCTCTGTAAACCAAAGAATTTATAACTGATTGCTTTTGTGCCGGATGATGATGGGAATTTGCATTTAGACATCTGTTCGTATGCGTTGTTTTTCTATATACAGAGTGTCCTAAGGAACCATCCCTTTCCTTTGTACAAGAACATCTAGAAAGAGAATCGTGCCTTCTGATTCAATTTCCATTGTAAATTTTATATCAGGCGGTTGTTGATTCAGATGATCAAGAAACACGAGGAGGTTTTCTGGTGCATGAGGCCATATTACGAAAGTATCGTCTACATATCTGAACCACGATTTTGACTCGAGACGACTCTAAGGATTCCTCCTCAAAAGTTTCCATGAGGATATTGCCTGCTCCTGAGGTTTGTTTATGAAAGAAATCCCTAAAAAACAAATTATGCTGACGAGAGACATGCTTCAACGAGATCTAAATGTGAGTTGTCAACATTATTATGGTGAAATAAATCTGATATTGTGGAAATTGACTCATTTATAGGCACATTCATATAGGTATAGCGATTCTACATCGAAACTGACTAAGATATCTTTTGGATCTCATTAGATTGCTTTCAGTGTCTCTACAAAATGCGTAGAGTTTCTGATATATGAATGTGTTTTTCCTGTAAAATTATTAAGAATATTTGTGTATTTGTAGTTGGAGATCCTATTGCATTGCACTGACGATAGGTCGAAGTTGTATATTAACCTTGGGTTATTTTAGGTAGTCCGTAGAACCGCAGCATCCTTGAGCTGCTTCTTCGCCTCTGCTGGCAGGTTGCATACGTTTATAAAGTTGAGCCAATATTGCAGAAGAAAACATCTTTGAAAGCGTCTAAAGAATTGTAATTTTTTTGTAGCGTTAAATAAAAAGTTGTTTTTTATAGAATATTTGTCACTTACTTTCCATTTTTCTTGTTAGTATTTCAATAAAAAATGACGATTCGAGGATGTGCATAAATGCATTCAAAATTTCACTTCCATAGGATGTGTGCAAAATTCTGCCCATATCTGGACGACCTTTTCAAAACCATTTTACATATTCCTATAGTTTGTTTATATTACGTCAGCATCAAAACCAAACCTTTTTTAGTCTCAAGAAGTTAACTTAACTTATATTTAATGGAGATAAATTACATACATAATAAATAAAATATAATTACAATAAATTACAAAAATATTAATGTGGTATTGGTTCACAAAGTGTGACACGTTATAAGAAACAGTTGTATTTTTACGATTAACGGCATCGTTACTAAGATAAAATTATATAAAAAATAGTGATTTCAAACAAAAAGATAAAAGTTAAAAATATTTTTAGTTGGAAATTCCAAAACCATTAAAATCACTCTGTATATTATATTATTATTGTGTAATATAAACAAACGGATGAATTAAGAATCTCGTCAAATCGGTTTTAGATCAAAATTCGTAGAATATGATGATATGCCAAAAATGAAGCAAAACTAAAAATTATAAAAACTCCGGACTTAAAAACAAATGTATGTAAAGTTTGCACGATTTTATATAATACAAATATTATACAAAGCATAATTATGGCACAACGACATAACGCAAGCTATTTTTAGACAGATGGAGCCCACGAACGTTGAAAACCGCATCCCTGTAACTTTTTTGATTTTCAACAAGTCCAACTTTAAATTTTTTAAACATTTTAAGATTTAAACCCTATGTTATACACGGTGTCGGGTAGGTATATGGCGTACTCTCGAAGGCGAATAGGGGAGGTCAAAATAACCCTAGTGTAAAACTTGTATCTTGATCTAACCCTAGTTTGTCAAAGAAAAAAAATACTAACGTATACCCCAACGGAGATACAGGTTCACAAAATGATACCCAGAGATTTAACTTTTCTGCTCTAACTTTTCAACCAAGTTTTTTAACGAAATTTTAATATTTTATGTAGGTCATAAAGGCTCATAAAACCAGACCATATTAGACGTTTTACATTGTCAAGAAGACAGGAACGGACTTGCCACCACACTCGTTGGACCAAAATTTTGGCAGGTGTCGTTTTACAGAGGTACAAATTGATTTTTTTAATTACTTTCGTCATTCTTTAAAAAACGTACTTTACGTTTGTTTCGATACAAATAGCCGTTTTAAAAAAAATCATGTTTTTGTATAACACAATATTGAAATAGTACCTACGACAGAATACTATAATAAAACATCAGTCATTTTTATATCCTTGACGAGGTGTTATTGACAACACTTGTCAAAATTGTCTGATTGATTGAGTACGCAAGAATTATGTAATGGAGCATTATTCGTATAGAGAATATATGCATTATGCCTATAGCGAATACGGCAGTGGGGTGAGATGTCAAATAAAATTTTTAAAAAATGCTAAAAGTGGGTAAAGTTTTGCTAACCCATTTTAGGAATTTCTTATCTTATCATGATGGAGAAGAGCTTCCAAGAAGGCAAGCAACCCTCAGTTGGAGGAAATTCGGGATGATATTGCTGAAAATTCCTCTGATAATGGAAGAAAGCTCCCGGGCCAAGTTCATCAAAGTGGGAAATTAGAAATCATGAGACTTTTCGAAAACAACTGCAAATTGGTTTATGCAATGATTTAGGCAAAATTCAGATTTTATTAGTATTACTTTTGTTCACGGACGAAGCCGGTTTCACCCGAGGAGTAACAAATTATTATTATTATATTATTGGAGATCATCTCATTGCACCGTTTTTTTTAAAGACAGATTAAATGGTGCATTGTATTTGCAATTTTTGCGACAAAACTTAAACGGTTTATTAGAAAATGTGGCTTTGGAAATTACAAATCTGACGTGGTTTATGCACGACAGGACACTGCCCTATTTTAGCAATTTTGTTTAGTTCGACAGTACTTATTTTTCGGGACCTATGGATAGGTCAAGGTAGGCCTATTTTATGACCGCCCGATGTGACTCCATTGGATTTCTTTTTATATAAGGTAATTTAAAGAGGTTTGTATATTCGACGCAATTCACCCCAAAGAGGACCTAATAGAAAGAATAACACACCATCGCAACGAAATTTGAAACAATCCTGGAATTTTGTTTCAAATGCAACAAGAAAACATCCGTCTGATCAGGAAATGTATAGAGGTACAGAGCACCAATTTTCAAAATCTGCTCAAGTAAATAAGAACAAGCAACGCTATCATATTTTTAAGTTCTTCCATTTAAGTGATTTCCGAAATGTCAAAAAGATTTAGAACTTTCTATAATTTAACATTTTCCTGTTTCTCTTAAGGTATGAATAACTCTTCCCAAAGGTCTTTTGGGTAGTACACTTTGATTTGGAAATGTTAGCAGAATGAATTCTTCTTCCCTCCACATTACGGCCCTGTGCTTGTTTATATATTAGATACACGCGAGCATAAATGGGATGTAACAATGACGAATTTTATTATTTTAAAGCGAATTATTAGTTAGAGCCAAAAAGGTAAATTGCTGGGTCCAGTACACATTTGAGACCCGGTATTTCCATTAAGGGGCACTTTAGAATTTTTTTTATGACAAACGAGGGTTACTTTGATCTCCCCTATATGTTTCCGAGAGTATGTCATATACTGGCCCCACACCCTATATACCTCTGATTCGGGAGATACACTATAAATCCCTACGTTTGTTTTATTTCTTACATTAATCAAACAAGTAGATACTACTAAGTTTTGGGAATTATTAGTTCAACTTATTTTCTACAATATACTGTAGGAAACCGTTGTAGAAACGAAAAATTACTGTTCGACCTTTTTGGGTCGAAAAGTAAAAACGTACAGGCACCGGCGAGATTCGAACTCACGATCTCCTGTTTACTAGACAGGCGCTTTAACCAACTAAGCCACGGCGCCCTGCTAATATAATACTGCTGTTAAAGCCTTTTATGGTGCTAAAACTCATGTTTACGTCATTAGATAGAGTTTTAGCAGCGAAGGATAATCAGCGCAGGGGAAGAAACGGCGAGTTTGTGGCGGCATCGGCATAAGCACTTCGGGTTTCGAAAATTCTACTACTCCTGAACCATCACTATCACATAGTTTATTTAGTATTCTTTCACAATTGAAAGCAATAGTTATTGTTGGTGTATGTAGTACCATTTTAAGGTTTATAACATTATTCAATTTACACTAAACTATTGTTTGCCAAGTAGTAAATGGTGTTTGTGATTTGTAATACAACAAATGTAAAATGAGGCTAGCTTAAATCAAAGACAGTAGTGGCTTAGCCAGATCTTACAAGGCGAACAGTGGCATATTTAGAATGCTTTCTTGGGGGGTCAAGCATTTGCATTATATGTAGACTAAAAAAAATCCTTCCTTTTTGTTCGCTAACACAACATAAGCTTAATACCCTCAATAGTGGCAATCCCTTATTAAAATTTTTTTTTACTTTTAAACATTTTGCTTGGATTATTAGCTCTTTGCTATTGCCTCCCTTGTCCCATCCTAAATACGCCACGGGGGGCGAAGGGGACAATCAATAATAGGGGCGCCAGAATGAAGTAAAGCAACAACTGGGCTCGCCCGTAACATTCTCTGAAAACAAAGCAAAGGGCGCCACCTAAGTAATTTAAACTTCATTTTCCGCCCTAATTATTAAAAAATATGCATATATGGTTTACAGGATGTGTAAAATACATACTTACATTAATTTCAAGAACATATTTTTTAATTAAGAAATCATGGTTTTTGGGATTAGACCGTGTCAAATTGGAATTACTATTCGACGTTTCGCCTTCGGTTGCAAGAGGCATCTTCAGGGATCTTAGTAGTAGTAGATAGTATTCTCTGTTAAAGCAGAAGATTACCAGTAGAGCAAACTGATGAAGATATGAGACAACGAAGATCATTAAAAACTCAAAACCACCGAAGTCGAATCTCCCGCAGCCGAAAAAATAGCAATGAATACCTTAAATGAAGAAGAAAACATTCTGGCCTTTCCAGCAGATAAAAGCAACGCTACAGTCGTCGGACAGAACTAATTACGTGGAAAAGATAGCTCAACTTTTGGACAACAACACCTATAAGTTTATGCAGACAGATCCTTCCAGTAGAATAGAAAGACGCATCACTAATCTGATTAACGCATCCAGTCTACTACCAGCGGAGAAGAAATCATTAAAACCAGGCAACTCCAAGATTCCCAGGTTCTACGGTCTTCCCAAGATACACAAGAACAATGCGCCACCTCGACCGATCGTCAGTGCAATAGACTCACCCACATACAAACTAGGTAAATATCTTTCAAACTTTCTTAATCCATTCACTGAAAAAACAGATTCTTTTATAAAAAACCCTGCACATTTCATGGAAAAACTTTAAGAAATCCGGTTGGATCCCGAAGATATTTTGGTCAGTTTCGATGTAGAATCACTATACACAAATGTTCCTGTTAACGACACAATTTCCATTATATCAGACATATTGGATCATAATAATCTTGATAAGAAACTAATAGACCTAGTGGAAGCTTGTCTTACATCTACTTATTTCATTTTTCAAATAATGTTTTATAAACAAACTTCAGGGGCAGCTATGGGATCTCTTTCATCACCTGTGGTAGCGAATATCCTTATGGAAGCCCTCGAAGATATTGCTCTAACATCCGCTCCACTGGTTCAGATATGTAGATGATACATTTGTAGTATGTCCTCGTGGATAGGATAATCTTCGCATATTTCTGGATCACCTCAACCAACAACATCATAATATCAAGTTTCATGGAAAATTGAATTTAATGGGACAATTCCCTTTCTAGATGTATATGTTCTAAGGAAGGAAAACGGTACATTAGCACATTCTGTGTACAGAAAATCATACAAATAGATACTTAAAAGTAAATTCCCACCACCATCCAGCACAAAAGAAATCGGTTATTAACTGACTAGTATTTAGAGCCATTTCGATTTCTGATCAAGATTCTCTAACATCGGAAAAATCGAAACTGACCGAAGCTCTGAGAGGGAATGGCTATTGCACTGAAGATATTAAGCGTTCAATTAAAAAATATAGTAATCCAACTCCGCGAAAGGAAGATGATAAGGAGCAACCATTAGGTAGATAGTGTTGTTCATCCTTACATACATAGCGCTAAAGACAAAATAGGACGATTACTTCGGCAGTCCAACATACTTACAATCTTCAATACACATAAGAAGATTGGACAATGCTTGCTATCCCCCAAAGATATTGTACCTTTTCAGACAGAAGGAGTATATAAAATTCCTTGTTTCTGTAGAGAAGTGTATGTGGGAGAAACAGGACGCTCAATATCAACTAGACTTAAGGAACGTGAACGATGTATTAAAAAGAAACAAATTTTTCAATCTGCTGTAGCTGAACACCAGCATACCACTGGCCATATTATAAATGTAAAGGAAACCAAAGTTCTAGCATAAATTCCAGGATTTTATAAACCAAAAATTAGGGAATCTATTGAAATTTTTAAACATACAAAAATTTTCAAGAGAGATACGGGTTACGGTCTACATCACACGTGGAAACCGATCGTAACACAGGGTCACGGTCCGGCGAGCACAAGTCGGGTATAAAAGCCCGCCTGAATTTCTCCGAGCTCATTCAGTGCTCAGATCTCGTAGCGCAAGGATCCCTGAAGATGCCTCGTGCAATCGAAGGCAAAACGTCGGATAGTAATTCTAATTTGACACGGTCTAATTCCAAGAACCATGATTTCTTAATTGACCAAAGCCGTGAAAGCTTCCGTTCTATGTCAACATATTTTTTAGCAATACCTGAGCGGGAACTAATGGAGATAAATTTCAGACAATATATATACCTTCGTTATGCAGGTCTGAGAAGTCGTGTTTTTGTATTTTTTTAAATCATTACTAATTTGACTTAGACGCCCTGTATAGTAATTCTTATATAATCCGGAAACAAGAACCACAGAACAAACGTCTGTAATCCCTCGAGACAACAGCCTTTGTCAACATAAACGCGTGTTTAATGAGTCATTCTTTCTATGCTGTCATCCATATCATGTTCTTTAATTCCATCCTAGCAGATTTGAGTTTATACTATAATTTACACCCGAAAATCTCTTTCAATGGAATCATTTTGATTCGCACAAAATAACGACGTTCGGGAGTAGCACGTGACTTGTGGACTTCATTTGTTTAGGCCCAGCGAAATAAAGGGCGCTTGATATTTGACACATTCAGCGCGTGTCAGTGTTTGTCTTTCATTCGTCTTCTACCACAAAGAACTACATTCTTATTGTGATCGGATTTGCAATTTAGTGTTAAATATGTCTGTGATCATACGCCAGAATTAATTGAAACTAAATATAAATGTGTCAATGAGCTGGATATAGACAAAAATATTAAGCAGCAGCTCCTACTACTCTATTCAGGAGCGTATATAAGGGTCCGGACCTCAAGCGACCCTAGCTTTATTTTGAAAGATAAAAGAGTTATTAGATACAAAAGTTTTAAGATTCTATCTCAAACGCCAGTATTTGTTAAAGAAGTAAAGAAATGGCAATTGGATATTTAATTTTTAATGGAACACCGTGTATGATCTGATTTTATTAAATAAGTATCTTCTTGCCCCTTATTCATATACCAGCTTTGATACCTTTATTTTTAGAAACATCTTTTGACTCCACTGTGCAGTAGAACGTTCTCTCCGTCTTTCTTTAAAACATTGCCCCTTATGGGATGGTTTTTGTTTTTAAAGATAAAGGTATTAATCCTAAATAAAACACTTATATATACAACGTAAAAAAAAGTATATTGGCTCTGCCACACATTTTTAAGGCATCCTGTATATATAAATATTAGTTTTCTGCAAACTACTGAAAACATCCTATGGTAACTTTGGGCAATAAGGCCCACCCTTGATCTTTAATAATATTAGAGCTAACTATTTTGTAGCGACATCTATTATATTTGGGTCAAACATAAAGAGAAAATTCCATCATTTCCAGTTCATTTCTGATCAGTCCTTAACTGTTAAATTTGCTGCCATTTGATTACTCCGCTCTTATAAACATAAATTGTTAATCATCGCCCATTATCTTGAAAGTTATTGATTTTATATCGTCAAAGTTACGTATATGTAGCGTAGTTAGGAATCTATATTTTTTAATTATTGTTAATAACAGCGAGTTATTTTTGGTGAAATTAATCAGTACCTGAACGAACAAAAAGACATTAGCCATATTTACAAAAAGATGATTTTTTAACATTTAAAAGATGTTTTTAAAAAAAAAATTTATATCGCTGTATTATCGAGAACAAATGGAAAAGTAAAAATGTGTATAATAGGTTAAGAATTGCAATGCGTGTTGCATTTTAAACAAATTTTAACAGGCAAAATTTACGAGAAAAGCGACGATTAGACTATCCTTTTGCTGTGGCATCCACTAGCCGCTATTTTATAAACTAAAAAATATGTTTCAACCTTTTTATGTGGCCGCGATGAGGTTATACATTTTTTTCTAAAATTAACGACCAATACTTTCTGAGATAGGCTGGTCTGGCTGGTGGTCAACCCTGATTTAATTACTCTCTATTTTCTTATAGATATTTTCCGGCAACTTTTTTTAACAAAGAATATATAAAGAAGGTACGTGTATCTTAAAAAAATATATGCGTTAGGTGAAATGTGGTGAAATCATAAACAAATTGACTTTTCAATTTTGAAATTAAAAGAAATATGCCAAAAAATATACTCTTATTTATAACCCGTTTAAAATTGTCCGAAGTTTAAATATAATGTTATGGCATACAATATTTCTAAACAACTTACTTTGCTCGTTGTTTTCCGTTCAATTGCAAACATCTTGCCTATTAAATAAGAGTTTATTTTATTCACTAAAAAAATCATTTTCTTTGCGAATAGAAAGGAATGAAAATAACCTCTAAATTGTTAGATTTTGACATTGCTTAAAACAAATCATGCACTTTCTGTAACGTCAATTTCAAAGGCAACTAGATGTTTGATATATTAGAATGTCTACTAGTTCAGTTTAAAGTGAAATATTTTTTATTTCTGCCATGTTGTTGGCAAAGTCGGCCTCGTGGAAGGCAGACCTCTTTGTTTTGAACATAAGTGGTTCCACGTGTTTGGTTTTCCTGCTTTGTTTCGGGGGGAGGCGGGAGACTCAACCGCTCAGTGTGGAAACTAACGATCGCGCTAGAAAGGGAGGAGACGCTGTGAACGTGTGAGGCTTAGTTGTTCCTGAATTCTATCCTGTTTGTCTGCTCAGTTCTGCATAGAATATTAGCGTAATGGCCTCTATGAGGGGTGAGTAGGAGGGGTGAGGGAATAGCTCGAAAGAAAGGGTCATCTCGTGAAACCAGTAGTACCCTCTCAAGGAGCAACCAGGGGAAGCCAAGATGCATTTCAAAAATTAACAAAGAGGAAATATAAAAAGTTATTTGAAAGAATCGGGGTGTTCCGGGAGCTTAGAGCTCACCATCCGGACATCCTACCGATAACGTCTCCAAACTGAAATAAGGTGTAAATCATCTGGGAGGGTCGCCCTAGCTCTGACTAAGTCCCAGACTGAGCCATTTAAACAAACATTACACTACAAGTTCTAAGCCCCAGTAAAATTCTTGTCGGCTTTATTACCTGCATTGTTGGCAGTATTAACTAATTATCTTAAATCAATCATGTTTTTTTTCCTTTACAGGACAATGGGGAAAAAATTATGATTTACGAACAAACTGGGATGCTAAAATGATGGAAAAAGCCCTATAACACAAGAAAAATCTCAAAGAAATGTGGAACAACATTGCGGAATATCTCGTCGAACTTTAAGGGCTCATATTAAATCTGGTAGTTCCAAGCGAAAGCTGGGACGGCAACCTATTTTAAAATCGGAATTAGTAACCGAATTGGAATCTAAAATAATTAGGTTTGCCGAAAGGTGGTCTCTATTTACATCGACAACTATTCGGAGAGGTGTGTTCTCATTTGTCAATAAAAAAAACATTCTGAATCCTTTCAGTGTTACCCGGAAATTGGCTGGAAGGGAGTGGTACAGAGCATTTCTTAAGGGGAACAAAGTAATTTCGTATATGTACGGGACTACTTCAACAAATTAGAAAAAAATCTATTGAAAAAAATTTGCGTGAAAAACAAAGCGGACAAAATTTATAATATGGACGAGAAAGGATGTCGTCTTAATTTGCACCACCAGCAACGAGTTCTTACCCAAAAGGGGACAAAAAGAGTTCATTTAGTCGCCCACGAACAGGCGAAACTCTCCATTGCTGGATGCGCAAATGCTATGGGTCAAATGAAACCTCCTATGATTCTCTTCAGAGGAAAGAGGCTGAAACCGACTTTCGAAAATGATCTGCCAAATGAATCTGTGGTTCACATACCTTCAAAGAGAAGCATGATCCAAAAGGTCTTCGTCAAATTGTTAGAACATTTCGCAAATTACATGTCTACCCCTCCAGTGGTTTTTATTTGACGATGTTTCCTGTCATTTGGATATTTTCATACCAGAAAGAGCTGAACGGTTGGGAATCCATTTCATGGGCCTCCCAAGTAACAACTCATAAATAACAGGTACTGGACAAGGCTGTTTTTCTTTCTTTTGAACACCACTGGGATGAAGAACTCCTACGATATTGGGAATACAATCCAAGACAAACTTTAAACAAGGAAAGATTTTCCGACATCTTTGCCATCATAATCAATTACTTCAGGTTAACTGGGATTTTCTCTAAACACTGTTGCGATACCAGAGTATGCTTTTGCCCCAAGTTTAGTAACATTTAAAAATAGTTATGGAAGCAACGATGCTATAAATTCTTCAGACGAAGGATTGCCAATTGCTAGATTAAGAGACAAAATTAAGGCAGCAAATAGCAGACAAAGTAGAAATTTTTTTTCCGAAGTGTTGATTACTCTGGATGTTAAAATAAAAGCCACAAATTCACCAATTCGAATGAAAGCTTTGAGTTACAAAGCTCTAGAAGTGACCAAAGTACTTTAATCATAATGATTCCGTTCAAATGGAGATTGGCAAGAGCAAGAGGAAGCAAGCAAAAAACTCATCTGAGGAGACCATCGTCTGTTATGGTTCCACGAAGAGTGTGTTGGATTAATGAAAGAGGATATTGATTTTGTATGTACTTTTTGTGGAGATAAATAGAATGATTTTATTATCTGCCGTATCTGGTAATAAGGCCCAGATGCAGAGTTTTTAAAAAGGAGTTTTTATTCCATTTAAGTTGACTGATTAGAATTGTTTGTTAAGGTAATAATTGTACTTGGTACTTGACTTAAAATTAAGAATAGATAATAAAATGTGTTTCAATTTTTTTATAAAAGTTAAAATAAGTTAGGGGGGCCCTATTACCCTCAGTTGCCGTAGAACTCTGTAAACCAAACATTAAAGAAAAACACTTTTCATAACGGGGGGATAGAAAATACAAAAATATAAAATATTATCGAGAGTAGACAAGCCTTATTTTTTAAGACAAAGTGAGACATGACCAAATATTTCAAATTCAAGAGATAAGTGAAATCCAAAATATCAGTTAAATATTCAAGAAAATTATAAAAAATACGTTCTGTAATTACTGTCCAATTAATAATTAAGTGAAAGCACGCAAGGTAAAAATGCAAAATTATAACTTAATAATAATTTTTTTTCTGAATATTTAACTGATTGATCTCTTGGATTTAACAGATGTTAAATTTGAAACATTCTCTTCATGCATCATTTTGCATAAAATTAAAACTAGGGCTAGTTGATATAAAATAGTGCACTAGTGTTGTAGTGGTCTGTGCAATTGAAGGCGACTCAGTCAGTTACCAGGAGTTCGTTGTTTTCTCATTGAGATTAAGTGTGTGGATTGGGCTGTCTTGGGTGGCGTTCGTAACATGGTAGTGCAACGTTGTCACGTCCGAAAATAAAGCATAAGTATGTCGGAGAATTGTGACATATATTCCAAGTTAGTATCTGAGAACGAGGAGGCACTTTGTTATGACAACTGCGACAGGTGGTTGCACACAAAAACTAGAAAAATCCTAGTTGCAATAGTTTTATGATAACTTCAAGAAAAAAGCTAGCGGCACCTCCAAAGACTCAGGAAGTAAAAACACAAACAACAAAGATACAATTGTCTCAAGAATAATTACACAATTGGAGATGTGATGAACAAACTAGTGAATGAAGAACAGCTGGAAATAAATGAAGAACTGCACAAGGAGGTACAATCAATGAAAAGACACATAAATACTAAAGAGCAAAAAGAATTGAATAATAATATAGTAATACAAGGAATTCCAATAAATGAAAATGAAAAAGTGGAAAACATTATTGAGAAAATAGCTAATTTGCTCAATGTACCAAAAACTAATAAAAATGCATTTAGACTGGGAACTCTCCAACAAGTAAAATAAGTCACTTCCTATTAAGGTCGAGTTTAAAACGTGCTGATGAAAAAAAACTAAAAATATAAAAACTGCTGATATTATGCCAGGTAGCGTATCCGAACCCATATATTTAAACCATGATTTAACTAAAAGTAATATTGATCTGTTTAAAGCAGCCAAACACTTTAGCAGAGAAAATGAACATAAATATGTATGGATAAACAATGAAAAAAAACTAATGCGAAAAAATGAAACGAGCAAGATTGTACTAATAGAAGATGAGTGTGATTTAAAAAAAGAATGCAAATCAAAAAATCTATTCCATTGAATATTATAATATACAGATTATTCGTAATAAATTGGACGAACTTCTGTGTGATCTGCAATTTGATATTTTAGCTTTAACTGAGACGTGGTTGTATATAAATGAAACACCTTTTTATACTATATCAGCGGTTCATTCTTGTCGAGATTCAAGAGGTAGAGGAGCTGGTCTTTTTATAAAAAATAACATAAAATTTAGGGAAATAGAATATAGGTAGTGATTCCACAAGAGCTTATAATTGAGTGTGTGTAGCTACCGGTGACTCTAATTTAAAAGTAAGTGTAATATATAGGCCTCCTTCATATCCAGGTAATGACTTCTTAAATGACCTTAATGATATAATTCGAAAACATCCAAAAAATCCCATTATTATTGGCGATGGAAATATAAATGTATTTGATAATAGCTCTTATCTAACCAAAGATTATAATAATTTATTGCTATTAAATGGATATAGTTTAGTCAATAAAATAGAGATAGAAAGTGCAACTAGAGTAACTGAGACAACTGCCTCATTAATTGACCATGCATTATGTAGTTATGCCTTAAAAAATAAGTTAAAAGTTAAGGTAGAATTTAGTACCCTGTCTGATCATAAAAATCTTTATTTTGGAAATTTTATTTTAGAAATTTTATTTTAGAATTTTAGAAAAGAAAATGTTAAAATATTCAAGCCTATAATTTAAACTGAAAAACAAAATCTTAACGTAAACAAATTCATACAAAACTGTGTAGCTTTAATGAACAGATCGGTGATACATTCATGTCACGACCTAATATCTCTCATTACTAAAACAAAAAAAGAGTCACTATCCGTAGTTAAAATTAAATGTCATGACAATAATAATTGGATGACTCCACATTTAATAAAACAAAAGAGTAAAATGTATAAAATTTATAAAAAAAATTCAAATAATATAGAAAAAAAGGTTAAATATAATAAACTCAAAAATATAGTAAATAATAAAATAAAAACACTTAAAAATATGTATTTTAAAAATAAATGGAAAAAGCGGGTAGCGATACAAGAAAACAATGGAATATTTTAAACACCGTTTTAAAACCTCGATGGAGA
Source organism: Kuschelorhynchus macadamiae (assembly GCA_030620095.1). Classification (NCBI taxonomy): domain Eukaryota; kingdom Metazoa; phylum Arthropoda; class Insecta; order Coleoptera; family Curculionidae; genus Kuschelorhynchus; species Kuschelorhynchus macadamiae. Next base: position 1,163,977 of record JAUTXW010004708.1, read on the forward strand.
AATAGCAAATGAGCCTGAAGATATTGCTAACTTGTTAAACAAATACTTCTCAGAGATAGGAGGTAAAATTATTAAATATATCGAAATTGAAAAAACAAACTTAAATTTTAAAAACCTTAATATTAAGTATAATAAAATTAAGTGTGAAAATTCTGTTTATTTGACTCCAACAAATGAATCCGAAATTAGTAATATTCTCTCAGAATTTAAAAGAGGTGCAGCTGCTGGTCATGATGGCATTATGGTTAAACATATATTGAATCTCAAAGAATGTATAACCAAAGTATGGGTCAGGTTAATGAACGACGTGTTTATTACAGGAGAATTTCTTAATGAATTAAAAATAGTTCGAGTTTTTCGAATTTACAAGACCGGATCTAAAAATCATATGACGAATTATTGTCCAATTTCCCTTATTAGTGTATTTTCCAAAATTGTTGAATCTGTAATAAAAAATAGAATTATTTCTTTTGTAAATAGATTCGTTATAACAGATCAATATCAGTATGGTTTTTTAAAGAACAGTAGCACACTTAGCGCTACTCTAGATCTGATTAATACTATATCACGTAATCTTGATAGTGAAAAAAAAAAGGGTTTTGATGTTGTGAGTCTCGGTCTGATGCTAAACAAGCTTGAACAAATGGGTTTTCGAGGTGTAATTTTGAAACTAATGGCACCATACTTAGCAGATCGGAAGCAATATATACGTATATACAATGTCAATAGTGTAGTTTTGTCGAATAATTATGGTGTGCCTCAAGGATCTGGCTTGGTGCCGCTATTGTATACTCTATATGTACTGACACGGTATTAGTTTACACTGGAAGTAATAGTGAATTGTTGGTTCATGAAGTAAATGCAGACCTAGGTATATATTATAACTGGCTGTTGACTAATAATTTAAAAATTAACTTAGACAAAGCAAAATTCATGTTGTTTAAGCAAAAAAATAAAAATATTAATAATGTAACGATTAAGATAAATGAGTATATTTTGGAAAGGATTGACTCTTCTACATATTTGGGCCTTGTTCTGGATGATATGCTAACCTAACAGGTGCAATCTCTAGATGTAGTCAATTCTTGTTAAATACATGATTTATAGTGCTTATTTCTTGTCTGTGACGAGATACCTTATACTTATTTGGGGAACATGTGGGACCACTATATTTAATAAAATAGAGCTACTCCAGAATAGGACCTTAAAGATATTGTTTAATTTAGACTATAGGATACATAATCAAGATTTATATAATTGTTGCAGATTCAACTAATAGTACAAGTTTTCCAATTTGAGCAATCAAAATTAATTTATAAAATTATTACAAACAAACCAAAGTGCAATACTATCACAACTTGTAACAATCAAGTCCACGAATATAAGAAACTGTAATAATTTATATTTAAATAAAGTTAGAACAAATGAAGCTTTACACAAGCCTATTTCTGAAGCGATAGGGACATTTAATAAGCTTCCAGCTTCATTTAAAACTTAAAGTATCTTGTAATAAACTTATCAAAAACTTAAAACTATATATGACTTGAACAGCATTGCCAATTTGATTGTTCTTGATCTTAAATATTAAATATTTTCTTTGATACCAATACCTAGAGTATTGCCTAGGAGATAGCCTTTGTACCAAGAATTTTTATAAAGGATAAATCTTTGTAAACTGTTAATACTTGAATAAAACTAAAAAAGAAATAAAAAACATAGCTAAGACCACTCGCGGGACACAGATCGAATCAAAATGTTTGTTATCGTTGATCCCTCTCCCCTCCCCATGCTATGTGAATTAATACACATACTTAAAAAAAATTATTAAAAATACCATCAATTTTGACTTACTATTTCTAAAAAACGGGTAATACAAAATCAGTAAATATAATTTTAAATTTTTACTAGAATACCTAAGTTACATTTTATTTGAAAATACAAAATTTTTCCGACTCTGTTTTTCTTGGTAAAGCAGGTTTTAAATTCAGTCATTTTTTTCTTGGTAAAGCAGGTTTTAAATTTTGTGAACCAATCAAATATTTTTTAAATTTTCCTTTGTATATATGTTAATACATGTACTTTACAATTAACTAAAATAATTATAAAAACAAAACTAGAAATAGCCATAATTTCCAAACATCGTATGTTGAATTTTAAAAAATTAAAAACTTTTTGAACAACCTGTACTTAGTTTATTTGTTAAAAAAATTGACATTTGTTAGTATAGTTAAAAATTTGGGAACTATGGCTTAATATAATAAATAAACTAATTTAAAAAGATACGCGTTAGGCTATTATACGGGGAAATAAAAATGTTGAAGAAATGCACATTTCTGCAATATTTAAAATGTGAGTCAAACAATCCTTATCTGGAATATTTTTTTCAATTAATTCCTTACTTCCCCCATCAGATGCTTGTCTAAAGGGTTTTACATTTCATATTTCATGAACGCCTTTTAAAAAACAAAGGATCCCCGCGGTACTTGATAGCAGAGGAAAAATCCCCCCTCAGGCTTTAAATATAAAGCGCACATATTCCTTTATGATGGTTCAAGAGCGAGGGGTGTAATGTAGGTCAGTAATACCGTGATTACTTGCGGTATTCCATCATGCACTTCGTAATTTAGGGCGCTGCATTCAGTCTCATTAATTAGTGCAAAAAAAGAATATCGTAATTAATACTAAACAAGCTAAGCGATGTAGAAGGTCGTTTGCGATTTGCTATCCAAGGATTTCTTTTTGTTCGTAGGTACAGTAAAGGATATGGGGTCAATTCTATTTTCCAACTTAAGAAACATTGCCACTTGTTAATATACAGTGTGTCCAAAAGGTCTTGGTATGAGCTAATATCTCGAGTACTCGTAAAGCTAAACAGTTTATTTGGCAGGTGTACCACAAATAAATTTTAAATTTGTTTAATTTTTTTTCTTTTAATTTCAGAGTGGTCTTAAGTGAACATGGTGAATTTTTTATTTCAATCGCCAATACCGGTGCGATAGCAAAAAACATTGACTTTTCGGATATATCGTTAGACTCGATAATGACACCTTTTACCCAATCTAAAACCACAGTTTAAGAAAGAAACAGTTCTCTCACTCCTTTGTTGTACTCCCAAAATCCGATTTTTTTGCGACTGGTCGTAAATCATAGCGGACACCTGCTGCTAACAGCTAGATGCGAGGTATACGAGGCCGCGCGTTATTTTATCGCAATGAATACATCTACGGGGAACGATCAATAACTGTATTAGTTACTTTAGGTATTCATATTAATATTTAGAGTAGTAGATGATCAACTTAATACAAGTTTAACTTCTGGACTAAATTTGATAGGTATTAACAACAAATGTAAAATAAAAATGTATTAATTATATTTGCGAAATGATGCAAAGAACTTCCAAAAATTAGTTTATTCTAATTCAAATAACAAAAATTATCCGAACGACAATCAATACGTTCTCGACAGGATATCAAATGGATTGTACTTCAAAAACATTCTACTCAGTTCTTAGAAATAGAGAATGGGAATACATGTTCCCGGAAAAAAAGCAATATCCTAATAGCATAACACTTAAATGGCTAATTCTTAAAACTAATAGTCGTAAATCTATTGGATGGTGTACCGGGAACTGAGTCTCGTTTGGCGTCGATATCAAATGTTTCCAATTCCAAGTGAGATGATTGCTCACATATACGTATAAACTAGATTGTTTCCAACAAAAATCATGTTTTTAATAAAACTGAAATTATCCACAAGATTAAACTGGTCTGCATTTAATAACCTAAACCAAGAGCAACTGTCTTCCCCTTTTCTCAAGACTGTCTCCACGCTCTAGGTGTCATCTTACAAGGTCCTTGCGCTATAAACACTAGGAAATAAATATGTCAGTACGCACGCAGCTTACACTACAGATTATTTTTAACTCCATATAACTACCAAATAAACATTTTTTAAATGCCTTAAATAGATTCATGATAACTTTATCGCAGTTTTGAGTCGGTAACTTTATAGGTGTCTTAATATGAGTCAAAAACACTACAAGAACCATTGATGCAATTCAAGAGTTTTAACGCTCACGCACAAACCACAAAACTGTTAAGCATTTATATTAAATAAGTTTTATATGAAAGCCCTATTATTGCCATTAAATCCCTTTATTAAACAGTTTGCTCCTAACAGCTATTTTAAAACATTTTGGTTTTAATATTAGCATCAAGTAGTTATAAGTGCTTTAAAATATAAATTAAAATGTTTTATAAAGCCTTCTTAAAACTTTTTTTGTGAATAAATACTGATTGATGCAGGACAGTAAGGAAACCTTTTATTCCATAGTACAAAAACTGATTTTCGTGAAAATAGGTGGTGAAATATGATTTAAATGGTTATTTTAAATATCAGAAGCAAGGTAAATATTTTAAAATAAGGAATAGACAATTTACAACCACACACCAGTCACCGTCCCAACAATGTAGCAAATCGTTTTCCTCTTCAAGTTGCATCGAACACTTAAGAGAAGAAATCTTTTCCCGCTAAGACTGAGGCGTAAGAAAATTGATTTTTTTAAATAAACTACCCCTAATTTTAGCGATAGGCAAATAAACAAACAATCGGTAAATTTCTTTTACCCGTAACTTTCCTCGTTATGACTAGTTCCTTTTATTAGGAATAGTGAAGTGTGAACCAATTTAGTTCATTACATATTTATTTAGGAACACACATATATATTATATATATATATATATATATATATATATATATATATATATATATATATATACACTGTCATTTCAAACATACTACCAATATTTTGCCACTTAAAATAATATTTTACCACATAATTTAAAATAAATTCAATAAGTAGTTTTTACATTCACACACCGCGATATTGTTGAATTCGCACCAGTTTATCCTTATATTTAATTTTCGTCCAAAATGTACAGTCAACTGAATAAGAAGATTTTTTAACGTTAATTTTTTTAACATGTTATTTGGCTGCCATTTCGTATCGCTGCCTTGAATTCGTATAACAGAACTTTACCATCTTATCTCTATATCCCACTTAATGCTTGCACAAAATTTGAAATTGAGTTTTTAAATATTTTATTAGACCACCATTTTTTTGCTATCTTATATTCATACCAAAATGTTACCGGTTCATTCTTATGTAACACTTGATTTTTTGCAAAATTTGCTCATTTCGCTCAGCACTTCATTAAGTAAATATTTCAGGCTGAATTTCAAAATATTTTATTAGTCCGCCATTTTGTTCCGCCATCATGTATTCGTACCAAAAACAGACAGACCGACGGAAAAGTGAAAACGTGTTTTTCGACATCTAGGGACCCTGAAACGTAAAGATCTGAAAAAAAATCGGAGGGTGATTTTTTCACGAATACAATACTTCCCTTTTATGAGGGAAGCAATAATATTGATATTTAAAAAAACTCAAATCGAATACAATCGGTTCATGCTAGGCTAGGCAGGAGTCATTTATAGTTTTCAAGGCAGAATGTAAATTTTTAGAGCAAAACTAGTAATGGTATATTATTAACATACAAAACTTGAGAAAAATCGTTGTTATGCTCATTTTACCGGAATTAAGTTTATTGCGGAATAGCCAAGTGCTTGGACTATTTAGAATATATATAGACTCTGTTATAACTTTAAAACAGCACAAAATTTAATTCAGCATGACCGAATCTCACAATTAAAAAAACCTGTTAAGAACCTAATATTTAAATAAGGAAGAAAAAGAACTTGTGGCAAACGTTTGCCTGGACTTCGGGGATATTTTTTACCTTGAAGGAGACGCACTTTCTTTTATAAATACAATAAAATATTTCATAGAAACAAACAACTCGCCTTTTTTTACCAAATCGTACATGTATCCCCAAAGACATAAGAAAGAAGTAAAAACTCAGGTCAACAAAATGTTAGTCGTTAATACGAATTTTAATTGCAACCCTAATCGAGTTTCACCTTGTTATATCGTTCTCTTTTCTTGAGAAAACGATTTATAATAAGGTCTGCTCCGTCTCCGAGTACTTGAGTAAAAGGTATGTAAAACCCTTTTAACAGAACTTTCCTCGTAATGAAAAAAAAAAAGACCACAAATATTTTAACGCGGGAAATTACGGGTTAGTTAAGGCAAAACATCTTATATACCGAAAAAAACTATGAATTAGATCGTTATTAATTCAAGACTTAAATACAAAATCCAGGATAACGTAAAAGACATCCTTAACAAAAATCTAAACAATGTGTTAAATTTTCTCAAAGATTGTAATCTATACCATCACATATAATTTATAATTGTAATAATTAACCTCAACTGTGTTACGCGCTAATAACCCTGTGTGGTTGATGCACTAAACAAATAAATAAATAAATAAATTCAAGATTTAAAGTTTATAAATAAATGAGTTGCAATATTTAAAAATATATTTAACCATTAAATGGTCCTTATTTCAAACGTGCAATTCGGTAAATCTTACATGCCGCGCACATTGTTTTTTCTACTGTAAACGGACAAAAACATTACGTTGTTAAACAAGAAAGAACTATTTTATTTGTACCTACTTAGTCAGGCGCTGAGATGTGTGTTACAGTGATGTTCCTGTGTTAGACTGTTTATATACAATTTATAACGAAAGATTTTTAGATAAAAGAACGATAAAATATTATTTGTATCACTTTTAATTCGCACGAAAACGAGGAATCGTAATTTCAGCAAATTAATTTTGTTAAATGTTTCTTTTTGCCGTCATGATTAGTATGCCGTGTGGTTTGTAAAAAAAACTGAATTCGTCGTTGCCGTGCGTGTAGGTCTCGTTAGTGTCTAAGTGGTGCAAAATTAAAATAAAAATGTAAGTGTTTTTAGTTTATAGATTATAATTTATTTATCTAAAAGCATTGGTTTTAAAAATAAGTAGGAAAAACGGCAACAAAAATTTAAGATCTAATACAATGACCTAATCTAACTAGCCTTCAAAATGAGTATTTCTGCAGCAATCAAAGAGTAAAAAGCAAAAAAAAATCGGTAATTGTGTGAATCAATTTAGTTCAGTACATAGTTATTGTTATATAAAAGGAAAGTATTGTAATCATGAAAAAATCACTCTCCGAGATTTTTTCAAATCTTTACGTTTCAGGGTCCCTAGATGACGAAAAACATATTTTCTCGATTCCGTCGGTCTGTCTGTTCGCGGCGTAGCTAAGGAACTACTTACCCAATTGACTTCAAATTTTGGTCAAAAACTAAGGGTTATATGGGGATGACCTGGTAACATTTTTGTAAAATCCAATATGGCAACAAAATGGCGACATAGTGAAATTTTAAAAAAATCTTATTAAGAAAGTGCTTATCCAATTTCTCTCAAATTTTGCACAGAAATTGGATATTGCAAGTATTATGTAGGAATCAACTGGTAAAATTTTGGTACGAATTCAAGATGGCGAAACAAAATGGCAGCTTAGTAAAAAATTTAAAAATTCAGCCTGAAAAAACTACTGATTTCAAATTGTGTGTCATAACTAATTGTAGTATAGAGATGAACTAGTAAAAGTGTGGTACTAATTCAAGACGGCGGAATAAAATGGCGGCCAAATTAAATTTTTGTGATCTGAAAAAATCACCCTCTCAGGTTTTACATATCTTACCGTTTTGGCGTCCCTAGATGACCGTCGGTTTGTCTATCTGTCCGTCAGTTCGCGGCATAGCTTAAAAACTACACATCAGATTGACTTCAAATTTTGATTAAAATCCAATATGCCGGAACAAGATGGCGGCCTAGTGAAACGTTAAAAAATTATTACCAAAAAAACTAGTCATCCAATTTATCTCAAATGTTGCACAAAAATCAAGTATTATGTTGGAATCATCTGGTAAAATTTTGGTATGAATCCAAGATGGCGCAACAAAATGGCAGTTTAATAAAATATTTAAACATTCAGCCTGAAAAAAACTACTTAATGAACTGATTTCAAATTTTGTGCCATAACTAATTGTAGCATAGAGATGAACTAGTAAAACTGTAGTATTAATTCAAGATGGCCGAAAAAAATGGCGGCCAAATAACATTTTTATCGTCCCTAGATGCCACAAAATATGTTTTATCAATTCCGTCGGTCCACCTGTCATTTTGTTTGTCTGTCTGTCTGTCAGTTCGCGGCACTGCTTAAAAACTACTCATCAGATTGACTTAAAATTAGTAAGAAATTATGGGAATGACCTGGTAATATTCTGGTAAAAATCCAATATGCCTGAACAAGATGGTGGCCTAGTGAAACGCTAAAAAATTATTACTAAAAAACTAATTATCCAATTTACCTCAAATTTTCCAAAAAAATTAAGTGTTACATGGGAATGAACTGGTAATATCTTGGTATGAATATGAGATGGCAAAACAAAATGGCGGTCTAGAAAACCAATCTGAAGAAAACTACTTATTAAATTAATTTTAAATTTTGTGCAAGCAATAAGTGTGATATAGAGACAAGCTGGCAAAGTTGTGCTAACTTTAAAATTAACGTAAAAAAATCTTCTTATTCAGTTGACCGTAAATTCTGGAGAAAAATTAAATATGATATACGGATAAACTGGTGCGAATTCAACATGACGTAACAAGATTGCGGTGTGTGTCAATGTAAAAACTACTTCTTGAATTAATTTTAAATTAGGCCCAAAATCAAGTGTATCATAGGTGGAAAGTGGTAAAATATTGGTAGGGGCACAATATATTAGAACAAAATGGCGCCCAATAAAAATGTACTGAACTCAATTGGTTGACACTTCAATATTCCTAATAAAAGGAAATATTGATAATGAGGGAAGTTCCGGGTAAAGGAAATTTACGAATTTTTTTCTAATTAAAATATCTTCCCGATCTAATTTTAGAGAAAAAGAACCGCACTGAAAATTCAGTTTTTACCTTAGTAAGATGTTACAAAAATCGGCAACATCGTTTATCGTAAAAGGGGTTAAACACGGTTCAATGTTACTGTCGGCGCATTTCTCTTTTTGGACCGGAAATTTTTGAAATTTGTGTTTTTTAACATTCGAAGTGCTCCAAGGCGGTAACTGTTTGTCGAAGAAATATGCTTCTATGGGGTTGATTGCATAGGGTAAATAGGCGCTTCTTTTGGTTTAAACTGTTTGTGGAGGAATTCGTTACGAGGGAAGTTCCGGGTAAAAGTCAGTTTACCAATGTTTTATTTATGAAACTCTTGCCGGACCCTTATACTTGCAACTGTTGGAAGAATCTGTTATACCTGCAATTATAGCCACTATTGTAGGCGACGATATTGACTATGATAATCTACGATTCGATATAGGGTTGCATTTAAAAGTCGAAAGTTTAGCACCCTCTCGACAGCCCCAGATGGGATGGAAAAATGTTAAAGAGCCCAATGGCTGATTTGGTGGTACACGCAACTTCCAAATTTTAATCTGTTTATCTTTACTATTACTGGAAATATTATCCCACACTAAGAATTTTTGGACATGCTATATAGCTAATACCACGCAATGCAATCCCCTTTCATAACAAAAGACTGTATTACTTAATAGATGCAACCATTATTTTATTTGTAAACCCAAGGCCACCCTAAGAACAAACTTCCCGGCTTTCTGCGCGGAAATGCGTATAAAAGTTTGAAAGCTGAGGATTTCATTGCATTTTTCCGCTCTCCTGCTTTTGTTTGTCCAGACAATAAATTAAGTCAGGAGATTTTGTTTGTGAGTAGAAACATGAGGCAGCTACCGAAAAATATTAGTACCTAGGTTAAAAAAAACGGGAAAATTTCCTTTACCCGGAACTTCCCTCTTTATGAATCTTTCCTTTTATTAAAGGAGTAGTGAAGTGTGACCCAATTTAGTTGAGAAGTGTGACCCAATTTAGTTCAGTACATGGTCATTTAGTAACACATATATACCGTCTTTTCAAGCATTTTTATTCGAAGCCATTTTGTTCCATCAGATTCGGTTCCTAACAATATTTTACCTTTTTCTACCTATACCAGTCTTGATTTTTGGGCAGAATTTAAAATAAATTCAAAATAGCTTCTACATTAACACACACCGCCTTTTTGTTACGTCATTCGCACCAGTTTATCCCTATGTGACATTTAATTTTTCTGCAAAATTTAAACTCAATTGAATAAGATTTTTTTTACGTTGATTTTTTTAAAAAATTATTTCTCCGCCATTTCGTTCTACTATCTTGAATTCGTACTACTGCTTCACTAGTTTACCTTTATGTCACACTTAATGCTTGCATAAAATTTGAAATTAATCTAATAAATAGTTTTTCAGGCTGATTTTTTAAACATTTTATTATCCTGCCATTTTGTTTTGATGTTCATACGAAAATGTTACCAGTTCATTCCTATGTAATACTTGATTTTTGTATCAAATTTGAGGTAAATTGGATAATTAGTTTTCACTAGGCCACTATCTTATTCCGGCATATGGCATTTTTACCAAAATATTACCCGATCATCCCCATATAACCCTTAATTTTTGACTAAAATTTGAAGTAACTTTTAAGGTATGCCGTAAATTGATAGACAGACAGCCCACCTACAGACGGACTGACGGAATTCATAAAACATATTTTTTTGTATCTAGGGACGCTAAAACGTGAAGATATGTAGAACCTGAGAGGATGATTGGTTCATGATAACAAATATTTTTATTTACCCGCCATTTTCCGTCATTTTGAATCAATACTACAGTTTTACTAGTCAATCTGTATACCACAATTATTTATGGCACACAATTTGAAATCAGTTCATTAACTAGTTTTTTAGGCTGAATTCTTAAATATTTTACTAAGCCGCCAGCGGAAATGAAATAATTAAAGCCAAGCAGCTTTAAGATCTCCTAGTTCTACGGTCTTCCAAAATACACAAGAACAATGTACCACTTCGACCAATCGTCAGTGCAACTCGCCCACATACAAACTAGGAACACATCTTTCAAATTTTCTTGATACAATTACTGGAAAAACAGATTCTTTTGTAAAAAAACTCTGCACATTTCATGGAAAAACTCAAGACAATCCAGTTGGATCACGAAGATATTTTGGTCAATTTCGATGTAGAATCACTATACACAAATCTTCCTGTTAACGACTCAATTTTCATTATATCAGACATATTGGACTATAATAATCTTGATAGTATCTTAATAGTTGTACCGCCATCTTGAATTCATACCAAAATTTGACCAGTTGATTCCTACATAATACTTAATTTTTGTGAAAGATTTGAGATAAATTGGATAAGTAGATATTTAGTAATAATTTTTTGAACATTTCACTAGGCCGCTATTTTGTTTTGCTATATTGGATTTTTACCAAAATATTACCCCATATGACCCTTAATTTTTGACCAAAATTTGAAGTCAAACGAGAAGGTAGTTTTTAGCTAAGCCGCGAACAGACAAGCCGACAGGCAGACAGACCGACGAAATTCAGAAAACATATTTTTCGGCATCTAGGGACCCTGAAGATCTGAAAAAATCTCGGAGGGTGATTTTTTCACGATTACAATACTTCCCTTTTACGAAGGAAATTCAAAATGTGCACATATTTAGAGGGTCTCCCAAATTTGACTAAATGCATGGGCATCTCAGAAACAAAAATTAAATCAGGGCAAACTTGCGTATTTATGGGCTGAATAAATTGCCTCTTGCGAATTTAAGAAAATGCTAATATTATATTTCAAAATTGTATATTATATTTTTTCTTAGCATTATTTACAAAGGGAATGCGATATAAATGACACTTTTATATTGCCACTTTTTGACTTAATCAAATTTAAAATTCGACGTTTCATCTTTAAGGAACCACCATCAACCTCATTCTTTTAACACGGCCCTGGACTACTACCCCTCACTTTTGAATAGGCCTTGATGTTCTCAAATCAACGATGTGACACACAGTATACTTTTTTCTCAGTATAATATAATATTTTTTTATTATAATTAAACATTATTTTAAAGACAAAACAAATAATAATTCAACATGTATTCATATATATATATATATATATATATATATATATATATATATATATATATATATATATATATATATATATATATATATATATATATATATATATATATATATTTTTAATAATTGCAACATAAACCTTTGCAAATTATTTCTATTCCTAGTTCTGGTATTATTAATATTTTAATAAACTAAGGGCATTCTTATTCAAGAAGTGTCGAAGAATAACAAAATTTACAAGTTAGTTAATCTAGCAAAATACAAAATCATAGTTACTAATTTTTAACCGTTTGTAGAAATATAAAATCAAAGCTGATGAATTTTTAAAACCTTGCCTGAGGTATGCATGTTAATTCAAATAGCTTTGGGAGGGGGGAGGGGAAAGAGGAGATCACCGATAACAATATTATTGTTTTACTTAGAGCTAAATTATAATGTCTATGTAGGATCTACTTAAACCTAACTCTAACCATAAAATATATACCCCTCTGCTTCCCTGCGTTAATTAATTATTTTTCGCTGTTATAGGTCGAACGCTGGTTGGACTTGTCAGATCTGCTCTTCTTCCCCAATAAGCCCTTGACGCAATAGACGTATCATTTGTTGTATAATTTTGTTATTTCACATGCTAATCCTGAATGAATCCCTTCCATGAACTCTAACCTCATGATTTCGTTTTCATTATATCTGTTAAACATGCCGTTTGTCGAAAAATTGCATTCATCTCTTCATATATAACTTAATTTTAAAAATCGTTATTTTCAATGAATTTGTTTTTTAGTCGATAACAGAATTCCAGGCCACTTTAATTGTCCCCCGGTCTAAGCCTCAGAGTAAGAATTAAAGTAGAGAACACAATTCATTCATAAATCATGTTAGGAGTATGCGCCAACATGATTCCCCTATTTTTCACATTCTATCTACCAATGTTTACGATAAAACAAGAAGTGGGGATGGCCTATGTGCAAGCGGTGGCCATTTGTTGAAGAAGGTCAGTGGCGGCGCGAATTTTTACTTCCCGCATAAGGAAATATTATTAAGTGTGCAATTCATACATTTTTAGTAATAATTATTCAAAATGGGAATGTCGTCAATCAATCAATCTGATAAGTACTTTTTTCAGTTATTTTTAAACATTTAATTAGACCACCATTTTTTGTTTCGTTTTGGATTTGTAGTAAAACTTACCAGTTGATGGTCATGGCACACCTAATTTTTCTGCAAAATTTGGATAAAATGGATAAGTAGTTTTTATAATTTTTTAACATTTCAATAGGACTCCATTTTGTTCTGCCATGTTGGATTTTTACCAAAATGTTACCAAGTCATCCTCATACGACCTTTAATTTTTAACCGAAACTTGAAGTAAATAGGCTAATTAGCTTTTGAGCTTTGTCGCGGACAGACAGACAGACTGACCGACGGAACTGAGAAAACATGTTTTTTTTTGCAACTAGAATAGGAAGCGAGAAAAGGAAGCGAGCGTTATAAGACAAAAATAGAATAGCCAATTTTCATATTGTTATTCCATGTTAATAGCTAAATTTAAAAAATAAAAGATTTTTTTTTAATATCCTAAATCTTAAAGTCCAACAAGTTTAGAATATGTTTAGGAACACATTTTTACTTTGAATTACCTAAAGAGTCACCATTTAAATCCTTTACCTCACAACACTTAAATAAAAAATTGGCCCAACTAAATGAAAATTAAAAAAAAGCGCGAAATCATCCGAAACCTTATTAGAGATTCCATCCAAAATCTAGTCATTTGCGAAATCGCAGTCCGTTTCTTTGGCCGTGAGACGCCCTTTTACTATTACCCAGTAAATAATAATACTTCAAGTTAGGTTAGCATATAATAGCATCTAGGTAATTATTGGGAATACTTAATATTTTAATATAGTAGAGATATATTCTATAATTATTTTAATTCTCTGATAGGAAAAACTATTGTAACCGTCAAAAAAATTACCTCAGAGATTTTCTTGTATCATTTTGCTTCTGAGCATTCTCACAAGACCCCCGCCGAAATAAAAGTTCTATTATACTGAACCAGATTTGTCAATACGTGATGTGACCCAAAATAAGTCAATAAGGCATCTTCCATTAGACATTACAAGTCCCCTGGAAAAGAAAATCTAGCTATTTACTTAGTGATTAAAAGACAATTCCAAACTTAAACGGCCATTTTTTGCAAACTCACATTGCTGGACCCTAGTTAGGTCAACTTAAGCTTCTAGTTTAGTAATGTCCAAGATAAAGTAAATAAAATTTATTTAACGCTGCTTCATGAAGTAAGGCAACATATAATTAGAATATTTGAACCATGTCAACAATTACACAATAATACGTTAAAACACATGCGGTAGTAAAGCTAAGAAAAGCTTGGTACCTAATGACAATTTTATTTAAATTAATTTCTGGGTTAAAATATTTGTTAGCAAATTAATTTCTTTAATATTAAAGTTTATTGTAGTTTCACGAACCGCTATTGGTTTTTAAGACACGCCGGTCGCGTGACCCTGTAGCAATCTTTACTATAGACTATTGTACTATTGTACTATAAGGATCCCTTGTCAATGAAAGTGGGATGGTCTAACACGACAGTGGGATGATCTAATACGTGGAGTAGTCGATCGAGGTTGTCATAATAAACTCTTGTTACTGGTGTAATCTGATCAGAGGCTTTGGGTATTTTACCTTGTGTTTTACTATTTTTTACTACAGAATTAGGATTAAAAAAAAAAGATTTTTTACCCTGTATTTACAAAGTTAAGACTTTTAAGTTCATATTAAACTTTTTTCTTAAGAAAGTCCAAGAATCACCCCCTTTAACATTAGCACGCAATTAGGAAACGCCCTGTATAGTACTTCACAATGACGCCCCTGTACAAAGTAATATGACAGACGGAGACAAACGGTCACTTTTGGCATACCCGAATAGCCCAAAGTCGAACTGCATAAGTTAAAATTTTCATAAATCTTGTTCACTGGAATCAGTGCTGGTTCCCCTACTATAACTACATTGATGTGTTAATTTTGGAAAAATATGAGTTCTGTAGTTTTTCAAATATTAATTGCAATATTAGATATTTTTTAACACGCGGTATTGAACAGAAAATTAATTATTTTGAAGCAGTTTATTGACAGCTACTTTATGAACAATTTTACAAAATATATGAAAAAAAACTAAGCCATTTTTGAGGTTGACGGCTGTGAATCTAATGGTTCGATTCCTTCTAAATCGTTGTCTTCCTCTGAAAATGATGAGGTTTCGTCGTCACTACTTGAAGATCCCAGTGTGATAACTAAATCATCAATAACCGTTTCAATTTTGCCATCTACTTCCCAGCATTTATCTTCAATAGAACGAACATGTTTAACATACGATTTCCAATTTTCAGCCGATATTGAGTCAATCGCTTCTAATGTTATTTTATTTAAATCTTTAATTAAAAGTTCACCGGTGTTGCGCTCTCGAATATATTTTTTTACTCCTGCCCATGCCAGTTCAATGGGGTTGAGGTCGCACATCCTCGGTCATACACAGCCTTAAAGATGTATGACCGAGGTTACGTAAAAGACCGTCAATTTTATACTTTTTTTCTCTAGGCTTGTTGGCTGATATTACTTCATACAATTGATATTTTCTCCATGTTGGATCACATACAAGGTTGTTCGATTTAAGCAACGATATCATATGAGCTTTTGTAGAGTATTTAGTTGGCACTTTATCTTCTACGTCAGAATGATAAAACGCATTATCCATTACCACGACTGATTTTTGAGGAATGTTAGGTAGAAACTTCTCGAGCAACCACTTTTCCAAATTATCTCTATTCATCTGTCCATGATAGTCTCCAGTTGTTAGTCCCGAGCGAAAAACTAAAGCAGCACTTGGAACAAATCCGGCTTCTGAACCAGCATGAACTATAATAAAGCGACTACTAGAGCGGATTCCCTGAACAACACCTGTAACACTTTCACTTTGCCAACATTTGTTCACTGTCATATCATTATCTACCCAGGTTTTGTCTAGATACACAATATTGCGTCCCTCTTGCCTATGTTGCCTTACAGTTGATAGATATTTCACCCGCCAGTGAAAAATATTTGATCTCTCAATGAGCAATTTTCGTTTATTTTGACACTTGCGCCAAACAAAACCATTTGATCGTAAAAACCGATTTAAGGTTTTATACCCATACGGAAAATCTATTTTGTTCTTTACAGCACGGAGTAGGGGTTTGCAGGTCTTGAAATCACCATCGTCAGTTTTATCTTTGTATGATAATCGGGTCTTTTTTTACCAGGAGATTTTAAAGGTCAAGTAGAACATGAGCGATCATTATGTTCTCTTTGAATTTTTCTTACACTACTTTCCGAAACACCAGTGTAAAGTGCAGCGCGTCCTGTTCGATTTTGAATTGGGACAGTCAAACTATTATTTTCAGATTCTCTAGTACAGGCCTCTATAACGCTCGCAATAACTTCACGTGCACCGCTTCGAATTGTTTTTCCTCTTTTGCTCGCCATCGTTACTTCGAAATAATAATTCAAATTCAACGCAACGCATTTATATAGAAATGAAAACAAATGCTCGATATGTGTAGGCGCCACTGGAAATAGCTAGAACCTTCTAGTGGCAAGTGCGTGGAGACTCTAGGCACATCCCAATTACAAGTGGACCAGTGCGAAATTTACTAAATCCTCGATTTTCCGTTCCGCTTAGCTGGCGCACTTTATAGGTGAAGCGGCAAACTATTACAACAAATAAAATAACATAAAATTTATTTGCGTACATAAATTTTACTTTTCCGCTTGCTTAAGACTATGAACCTTTATTTTAAGGACCGCCCGGTTTTCTTTCGTGTCCCGCACTTTAGCACTCCTAAAATACTTCTCCGGGATGAATTTAAAGTCTCGTTTTTGCTGCAGTAGACATGTCTATATGGAACACCGACAGAAACCTTAGTAGTCTAACGAATGAGACAGATATTCAGCCAAATAGAAAATGGCGCAACGTCGTTTAGTAAAAAAACGGTTGATATTTTGGAAAATAGAAAAAATAAAATATGAGAAAATACTGACCTTCGGATAATGTTATTGAAAAGGCAACATACTTTTACTCGAGACATTTTTTTATTCGTCGGTTAATAAGAAAGACATTGAAAAGTCGACGCATTTTAGGAACACTCCAATGATCTCTTAATAGCGAATATGTGCATAAACAACTAAATTGAAATGTTTTGTTGTAACTCATTATCAGTGCCGCAATTCCTACTTTCGTTTGCGCTATTAGTTTCAACCGAGTAATGGTCCATGTTTTCTCCAGATAATTTAAATCAAAATTCATGCTTGCTGGTATTAAACACATTCAACATTTTAAATACGAAATTGACTGAACAGGCATTTTTCTCAAAAATAATTCGGAAGATTTGGTTTCCTGACCCGAAGGCATGTGATTACTTTTTGTTCCAGAAAAAATATTTTTAAAACCTTTTTAAATATTCGTAAACTTTTTATTCCTATTATATTTTTATAAATTATTATAAAATATAATTTAATATCAATAGATAATATTTATTTTTTTAATAAATAAGTTTTAATATACATATTACGTTTCTGTAAAACGCAAAGTAAGAATCACGCCTATGGAATGGGTGAAATCAGGTGGATTTGAATCTTAACGAAAAAGCAAGATACATTTACTGAGATATATTTTTATTCGTCGGTAAATAAGACGCTCAAAGGCGACATGTTTTTTGAAATACTCCGATAATTTCTTAATATCAGCATAAATAACTAAATTGAAATATTTCATTGCGACTCACTATCAGTGCCGCTTTGCCACCTTGGTTTCGCTTTAAAATCAAAGACATTTGTTATCAGAAACCACTTTAAATGAATCACAACTCGTTAATTTCAAATCAAAACAAATGCACGTGTGTATTGTTCAGTCTTGCCATGGGAATCGCGGAGAGCTTTTAAACAAGATATCATAAACTAACTGTAAATGTTAAAATTCTTATCGCATGTTTGTAACACAAAAGCGATACTCAGAAATGCCACCTAACATTTGTTCTTTAGTAATATTTTTCTCACAGTAATATTTAGAACAATACTCTAATTATGTACCTTGAATCACGAAGATTTATTTTCAATTATTCTTCTTGCGATATCGTAGCGCGTTTTTGCGACTTATTAAGGCCTTCAGTTTGCTCTGGATTTAATTGTTTTTTATTTTAACGTTAATTCTTAATTATGTCTGTTCATAGTAGAGAAAAGTAAATGAGTTTATATACGTGGTGGCATACCATATCAAGCAAGCATCTCAAGGTGCTATCCTACAGGGTGTCCTCATAAAGGTTACCTATACGAAAATGTTCTTTTAGATTTTCGATAACGTTACTCTTCCTAAAAATGTTTGCTTGTTTAAAAAGTACAATTCACGTTGAGAAAAAGTG
Source organism: Kuschelorhynchus macadamiae (assembly GCA_030620095.1). Classification (NCBI taxonomy): domain Eukaryota; kingdom Metazoa; phylum Arthropoda; class Insecta; order Coleoptera; family Curculionidae; genus Kuschelorhynchus; species Kuschelorhynchus macadamiae. Next base: position 1,182,461 of record JAUTXW010004708.1, read on the forward strand.
GTTTTTATTGTACACACTTGCAAAACATATATAAAATTCTATCTAAAAAATCTTCTTAGGACCACCAGAGTCAAAATCGAAAATGTCAAGTGTATTAATTAAAAAGCACTTTTTTAATGCCCTAATATGGTATTAACTTTTTTACCTCCAAATGTATTGCATTTTAAATCGGGTATTTTAAATGTCATTTTTCATGTTCGATTCGCTATTACTTTCAATCGAATTATGATCCATGTTTTTTCAAAATAATTTAAATCAAAATTATACTTGGAGGTGGTAAACACATTCAACACATCAAATACGAAACTCACGGGACAGGCATTTTCCTGAAAAGTAATTAGGAATGTTTGGATCTGATCACTCAGGTTTCCTGACCTGAAGGCATGTGATTATTTTCTTTATTCTTCTTGCTATATCGTGGTGAGTTTTTGCGACTTATTAGGACTTCAATTGGCTCTAGATTTAATTGTTTTTCATTTTAAAGTTAATCTATAATTATGTCCTAACTGTTTACGGTAGAGAAAAAGAAATGAGTGGTGGCGTACCACATATGCAAAGATCTCTAGCTTTATAGCCTACAGGTTGTCCTCATATGAGATTACCTATACCAAAATCGGATACATTTTTAGATTTCGATTAAAAATCATTCTTCCTAAATGTTGCTTGTTCAAAAGGTGCAAATCACGTTGAAAAACAGTGGTTCTGTTGTACAAACTTGCAAAACATGTATAATTAAAAATAAACCATCTCTATGTTTTATTTAAAACGAAAACTCTATCTAAAAAATGTATTAGGACCTCTTCCAAAGTCAGAATCCAAATTTTCAAATATATTAATTGAAATTTCTAATTCCCTAATATGGTATTAATTTTTTGAACCTGTACCTCACAGTGCATTTTGAAGCAGGTATTTTAAATGTCATTCATGTTTGATGCGCTATTATTTTCAACCGAATAATGGCCAATATTTTACTTCCCTCGTAAAAAGTATTGTAATCGCGAAAAAATCACTCTCCGAGATTTTTTTAGATCTTCACGTTTCAGGGTCCCTAGATGACGAAAAACATGTTTTCTCAATTCCGTCGGTCTGTCTGTTCGCGGCGTAGCTAAAAAACTACCTATCCGATTGACTTCGACTTTGGTCAAAAATTAACGGTCATATGGGGATGACCTGGTAACATTTTGGTAAAATTCAATAGGGCGAAACAAAATGGCGGCCTAGTGAAATTTTTTAAAAAAATTATTATTAAAAAACTACTCATCCAATTTTTCTCAAATTTTGCAAATACGTCAAGTATCATGTTGAAATTAACTGGTAAGATTTTGGTAGGAATCCAAGTTGGCGGAACAAAATGGCGGCTTAATAAAATATTTAAAAATTCAGCATGAAAAACTGCTTAATGGTTTGATTTCAAATTGTGTGTCATAACTAATTGTGGTATAGGGATCAACCAGTATTTTGGTACTAAATCAAGATGGCCGAACAAAATGGCGGCCAACTAAAATGTTTGTAATCGTGAAAAAAAATCACCCTATCAGGTTTTACACGTCTTAACGTTTTAACGTCCCTAGATGTCAAAAAAATATGTTTTATCAATTCCGTCGATCCGTCTGTCGATCTGTCTGTCAGTTCGCGGCATAGCTTAAACACTACTTGCCCGATTGACGTACAATATTTATCAAAAATGAAGGGTCATATGGAGATGACTTGGTAATATTCTGGTAAAAATCCAAAATTGCAAAACAAAATAGAGGCATAGTGAAATTTAAAAACAAATTATTATGAAAAAAACTGCTTATCCAATTTATTTCAAATTTTGCATAACCATCAAGCATTATGTTGGAATCACCTTTTGATGCGAATCCAGGATGGCGAAACAAAATAGCGGTATAATAAAATATTTAAAAATTCAGCCTGAAAAAAACTACTTAATGGATTGATTTCAAATTGTGTGCCATAACTAATTGTGGTATATGCCTCAGCTAGTAAAAGTGTTTTACTTACTAATTCAAGACGGCGGAACAAAATTGCAGCTAAATAAAATTTTTGTAATCGTGAAAAAAATCACCCTTTCAAGATTTACATATCTTCACGTTTTAGCGTCCCTAGATACCAAAAATCATGTTTTATCAATTCCGTCGGTCCGTTTGTCGGTCTGTCTGTCAGTGCGCGACATAGCTTGAATACTACTTACCTGATTGACTTAAAATTTGTTACAGTGGTGTATTATTTGGGGTTAGGATCCAGTAAAAAAAAATATTTTTTTAAATTTTCGACGTTTCGCAACTTTATTGTTGCATACTCAGGATACATGTATAAATTTTATATACTGCATGAAACTCATATTATCAGTCTTTACCTACTCCGTTGGTTCGCAGATATTATTATATAAATGGTTTTCGTTAACGATCTTCTTGTTGTTATGTTAAAGTGGTGTATTATTTGGGGTTTAGAAATATCTACGGGCCAACGGAGTAGGTAAAGACTGATAATATGGGTTTCAATTTAAGATGGCGAAACAAAATAGCGGCGAAATAAAATTTTTAAAAAATCAACGTAAAAAGATCTTTTTCAATTTTGCAGAAAAAATTAAATGCGAAAATGGGATACTTATTGTATTTATTTTAAATTATGTCCAAAACTCAAGTGTGGCATATGTAGAAAGGAAATGGTAAACATATTGGCAGGAGTCTAATATGATGGAAGAAAATGGTGCCCAATAAAAATGAAGAGACGGTATATGTAACACATATATACTGGGACTATGTACTGAACTAAATTGGGCCACACTTCACTATTCCTAATAATAGGAAAATTTGTAACGAGGGAAGTTCCGGGTAAAGGAAATATACCGATTTTTTCAAGGTAATTTAAATCAAAATTCATGCATCATGGTGTTAAATACATTTAACACTTTAAATACAAATTAACTGGACAGGCATTCTCGTCAAAAATGATTTTGTTTCGATATTATCTTTTATAAATTATTATAAAGTGTAATGTAATACCATTAGGTAATACCTACTCATTTTTTTTAATAAATAAGTTTTAATATATATCATAAAGTTTCCCTGAAACGAGAAGTAGGAATTATGCATATGGAATGGGCGAAATCAGGTGGATTTGAATGATTTCCAACTACCTATATTTCTAAAATGTATTATAAATAGTTATCTAGAAATGAAGCATGAGATGTAAAAGTTAAGTTACATTTTTAAATATAAATACCCTGCTCTTTATAGTAAGTATGCGTATTTGAGTTGGTCCTGAAAAGATAGGCTAATTATATTTGGGGTTTATTTATTTATGTATATACACTGTCTTAGAGGACTATGCCCCATACAAAAAAGTTTTAAATCATTATTAAATAACTAAATGATAAGAACATACAAAATATAATTTAAGTAATAAAGATCTACATAAATAAGTACAAAAGAAAAAAACAAAACGAAATATAAAAGTAAAAATAAAAAACTAGTGGTAAAAATATCTCTTGATCGTACCCAATTACAATGAAAAATATCGTAAAAATAATAATTGTAATTATTATAGTTGGGACACAACAATAAAAGGTTCTGAATTACGGAAGTTTAAAGAAAATTTTACTTTGACCATATTGCTTCAGAAAGATCAGTACTGTTACTGATTTTAAGAAAGACACGAAGTTTTCTCGTGTAAGCTGAAAAGCTAAAAGCTTTGCAGCAACTAGTAATGAGGCAAACTATTAATGGGATAAGCTTTATCAGCTCTAAACCAGAATGATTTGGCAAACTTCTCTGAACTGTCTCAATATAGTTAATATGTGCTTTATAAATCGGTCACCAAATTATTGACGCATATTCTAGTTTAGAACTTATTAAAAAATTAGATTTTTAGTTTCAAAAATGTCTGACATATTTAAACATAAAAACCTTGATCCCTTCTAAATTAAACTAATAGGAGAATGCTTAGCATTTACATCTTTCAATTTTCAATTTTCAAGGTAGTTCTCCTGTGTGGTAGCTAATATCTTTAGGGAAGCTTTCGTGGAAACGGCTTTCAGCTTTGCTCCGTTACTTAAATGTTGGTTTAGATATGTCGATGATACTTGTGTAATATGGCAACATGAAGAAGAAAATCTGACCATATTTTTAGATCATCTAAACCAACAACATTCTAATATAAATTTTACTACGGAAATTGAGTCAAATGGTACCATTCCCTTTCTTTCGTTTACCATATCAGAAGAATTAATTAATTCATTAGTCTTTAGGGCTTTGTCAATATGTTACGCAAAGGAAACAGAAAAACTGAGTAGAGCTTTAAGATAAAACGTATATTGCACTGAAAATATTAAGCGATGGATTAGTTATTACAATAACGCCAGATATCAAGTATTGGATAGTCAACCAAGAAGTAGGCAGTTTTACCTTTCATATAGAGTACCATCGGACCGAATTAACAGATTTAAAAAGAAGGTGCCATTTACCAGCCAGCGGTGATGTTCTGCGCCACACTATATAAATAGAGACAGGATCTGTATTAGAATAATATGAAGCACTAGTTCATGTCCCCTAACCGAACATAAAATGATGTGAGCTAAGGAGAGGGTACAAATCCTTAGAGGAAACATCTCCTCATCCCCAACTACTTTACAAACTTCTCCGTGAAAACACTGGTTTGCCAGCGACATCCTAGAACACCCCAGCAATTTGTAACAAAAATTCCTACTGAAGGCAGTCACTTAAGAAAACCGCTTTACAATATAAAGCTAAATGACACTTATCTTTATAGAGGTTGCGAATAAAAAAATACAGAGGTTCACATTTACTCTGTGAGTATCATTATTTGTTATTTACTTTGAATAAAATTAATTATTGTGATTACAGAAATAATTAAGGCGTCCACATTTTTCCTGTTTTTTTTAGATAATATGGGAGAACAATACTTCCATTATGTACCTTGAAATACGAAGATTTATTTTCTATTATTCTTCTTGAGATATCGTGGTGAGTCTTTGCGACTTATTAGACCCTCAATTTGCCCTAGATTTAATTGTTTTTCATCTTAACCTAAATTATTAATTATGTCCTAACTGTTTACAGTAGAAAAAAAGAAATGAGATGATATGGTAGCGTACCACATATGTAAGGATATCAAGCTACTATAATCTACAGGGTGTCCTTACATAAGGTTACCTATACCAAAATTGGATAAATTGCTAGATTTTTTTTTATAGAACCGAAGCTTTCACGGCTTTGGTCAATTAAGAAATCATGGTTCTTGGGATTAGACCGTGTCAAATTGAAATAACTATCCGACGTTTCGCCTTCGATTACACGAGGCATCTTCAGGGATCTTTACTCCACCAGATCTGAACACTGAATGAGTTCGAAGAGATTCAGGCGGGCTTTTATACCCGACTTGTGCTCGCCGAACTGTGACCTTGTGTTAAGATCGATTTCCACGTGTGATGTAGACCGTAGCCCGTATCTCTATTGAAATTTTTTGTATGTTTAAATATTTCAATAGATTCTCTAACTTTTCGTTTATAAAAACCCGGAACCGATGCTAGAACCTTGGTTTTCTTTACATTTATGAAATGGCCAGTGTTATGCTGGTGTTCAGCTACAGCAGATTGAACAATTTGTTTCTTTTTAATACCTCGTTCATGTTCCTTAAGTCTAGTTGATATTGAGCGTCCTGTTTCTCCCACATACACCTCTCCACAGGAGCAAGGAATTTTATATACTCCTTCTGTTTGGAAAGGTACAAGATCTTTCGGGGATCGCAAGCATTGTCCAATCTTCTTATGTATATTGAAGATTGTACGTATGTTGGACCGCCGAAGTAATCATCCTATTTTGTCTGTAGTGCCATGTATGTAGGGAAGAACAACACTACCTAGTGGTGGTTCTTTATCATTCTCCTTTGGCGGAGTTGGTTTACTATGTCTTTTAATTGAACGCGTAATATCTTCAGTGCAATAGCCATTCCCTCTGAGAGCTTCGGTCAGTTTCGATGTTTCCGATGTTAAAGAATGTTAGTATACAGGGTTTTTTTTAAGGTGATGCTTTTTTTAACAGGACATAGAGGTCGGGAAAATATGCAAATTTTTGAAATAAAACTATGTCCTAAAAAGCTTCGTTCCTGATATACAGGGTGTATTTTAATTTAACAAGCCCTCCGTTAATTTTAAGAAAAAAATTGTTTTTTATCATAATTTTCATGCCACTGCAGATATTTCTATGAAATTTGGTACACCCTTTTTTTACTATTAAATGACATTTTTTGATTTAAAAGAGTTTTTATTAAATTTCTGCCAGTGGCGTCCAAACGGGATTTGGAATCAATATTTTTTGAAGAAAAACAGTACGCCACTGTCGTTTCTTGAAACGAACATATTTTTGAAATACTCTTACTCTTACTTTGGAGCAAATTTGGTCTCTTGACCTTTTTTCGTACTACGCACTGTTTTAGCGTATAAAAATAAAAACCGTTTTGATGATTGGCGAAATCGCTTGTTGTTTTGTATGTAAAATTCGCTTTTGCCTAACTTTTATTAAAGTAAAGTCAATGGCTTGAAATAAAAATTACTACAATTCAAATGTAATAAAAAAATGTATTAGTATTATTTTTATTAAAAGAAGCACCATTTTCAATTCGCTTATTTTAAGTAACTGAAAAAAGGAAGGTAAGCTAATTCTTACAAGTAATTACAAATTTATTATGTTTATGTATCAATAAATAAATAAATAAAATAAAATAAATAATTCAAAAAATTAACTGAACAATATCGCCGATAAAATGGCTGGTAGGTAAAAAAGTTTGTTAATGTCAATTGGCCGTCAATTCCTTGTCGATCACTCGTGTGTGACATTTTCGACGTGATTTTATCAGTTTGTTTCAATGGTGAAAATGGCTCATATTTATAAAAATAATAAACTCGTGAATATGGAATTGAAGGGGAGTGTCATCAAAGTGCGGCTGCAGCTTCGCGGTTATATACGGAACGCTTTCCCTTAAGAGTCCATCCTAGATCCCGCTGTTTTATAAATTTTGTTCAGACAGCAAGAGAGAGTGGTGATCATTGGAGGACATGCACGAAGAACGAGAAGAAATTTTAAATATTATCGATAAAGAACCATCAAGTACTCGGGATATTGTAGATGAGGTCGAATTAAGTCAAATAAAACTATGGACCACACTGAGGGAAAATCAATTGTATCTATTTCACGTTCAACGTATGCAAGCGCTATTACCTGAAGACCATCATCGTAGAGTTCAGTTTTGATAGAGTCCAGTTTTGTGAATGGCTCCTACATAATTACCGCAATACTCATGTTTGGGCTATTGATAATTCTCATGCTATTCAAAGAACAAATTTTCGACACAGATTGATTTTCGGTAAATCTATGGCAGGCATTGTGAATGAAATACTCATTGGACCGCATATGTTACCAGACTGTTTAATGGGCGAAAACTCTCTTCACTTTTGCAAAAACATCTGCCTAATCTCTTAGAAGAAGTACCATTAACCATCAGGTAAAACGTGTGGCGTTTGCTAAATGGGGCACCTTCTCATTTTAGAAAAGAAGTGCGAGAATTCTTGGATGCTACTTTCCCCAACAGATGGATTGGTCGAAATGGGCCAGATGCGTGGTCACCTCGATCACCAGACCTCACTCCAGTGATTTCCTTTCATGGGGTTGCATGAAGAGTTTTTAAAACGCCGGTAACACAAGGGAGGAAATGATTGGATTGGCGTATAGAACAGGCTGCAGCAACAATAAGAGGGAAACAAATTTCGTTACTACGCGCTGTCACGAAACAATGGGTAAGACGCGCACAGCATTGCGTAGGAGAAAATGGTGCCAACTTCGAACATATTATTTAACTTCGGCCCTTCATATTGTACCTTTCTTATAAACAGACTAACAGAAATGTGCAAGGATCTCGCTTAATTTTAATTTAATTAAAAAAAGTTGTTTCTTTTATGAAGTTCTCAAAAGAGTAAAAAAATGCCAACTTAGAAATCGCGAATTTGACATAGAAAACATCAGGTCGGATTTTAGCGATTTCGCCATACATCAAAACGGTTTTTATTTTTGTACGCGAAAACTGCGTGCGTCGCCGTACGAAAAAAGGTCAAGAGACCAAATTTGCTCCAAAGTAAATGGGTATTTCAAAAATAATTCATTTAAGAGAAAGCAGTGGCGTACTATTTTTTCTATATTCTTTTCAAATCCCATTTGGACACCACTGGCAGAAATTAAAAAAAAATATTTTACATAAAAAAACGAAAATTTGCTTATTTTCTCGAATTCTATGTCCTGTTAAAAAAAAGCATGCATTGAAAAATGAACCTGCATATATAATAACGTTTCTCTGAAACAAAAAGTAGCAATTACGCCTATGGAATGGGCGAAACCAGGTGGATCTGAATGATTTTTCACTCCTCACAAACGAACTATAAATATTCTGACGATGGACGGCTTATTATATAATTGAAACTTTGGAAATTTTTATTTGTTACATTTTGAAAATTAAATTTTATGGCTTGTTGGTTAAAATTATAGCTCGTAGTTTTTGTAAGACCTTTAAGGGATGAAGAATGTGGACTACTTTTTCCTTCCATGGCCTATGGGTTACCTGTGAACTCGGAGAAAGGAGTATTAAAATTTTCTATTTGGTTAGTTAAGGTATTTGGGTTGGTTTTTTCTACATATATATTCTAGTGCAATGCACCGTATGATGGTGAGAATACCCAACTGAAACGTCGTTCTTTTCGGAAGCTTGAGAGTTTTTAATAGTTCGCTTTGTAGCTTTAGCTTTAATATTTGAATTAGACAAAAGGTCATTTAATTTAGTTACATTTGGTGCCTCTAGGGTACCACTATCAAATTTGTTACTTTGATTTAATGTTTTGTACTTAATGCCGCATTCGGCAGACACTAGAGATTGCTGATAAATGATTTGTAGCTTGAAGATCTTTGTAAGTTTTATTCAGTTCCAAAGAACTGTATTTAAAATATAGTAAAAATTTGACGCTGAGGACAGCGAAGTCTGCTGACCAGTAAATTAGGCAAATTCATAGGGTTAATTTCATCATGTAAAGGCTCCAATTAGGCCCTACATGCAGTGTCAACATGATTTTTTAAATTTTCCTTTTGGGAGTAGCCATTGGCTGTTGCTATTAAGCTATTACTTTATGTTTTTCTGTTTTCACCTTCATAAGGTAGATTTCTAATACTACTTAGTTCGTTCTTATTGCTGAAGATACTAAGATTAACTACATCATACTCGTTTTTCAAGTTAGTCATACTCGAGGGAATACTAATTTAAAGGGTATTATTTATTAGGGCTAACCCCGAAGGATTAGCCGACGTCCCGCCACCATTCGCATAGCTGCTCTCTGGAAAGTGAGCACCCGCCTCAAAGAAAGTTGGGAGTTCCAGCATGGACTCTAAAGGGGAAAAAGTCGCTGGGCGTGAATTTAGCTTCATTTATGGGAAAATAGAGCCTGAAGGAGGTATCTGCCCAAATACGCTATTTAATAATTATTTTTATTTTTATCAAATTTCACAACTGTGAAACAACTTCTGAGAGTAGCGACAGGAAGGTATTATGGGGGAAAGTAAGTCAGTTTGTTTAAATGATAAAATAAAATTCTAATTTATATTTATTAAAATTAACTTCGTTCAGTTCACCTTAATAAAGTGGATGCCGGGTGGATAAATTTCTATTACTAATTTACAAACGCTGACAAAAATGGGTTACTTTCTGAAAGCTTGGCGTAAAGTCTTTCAAGGGACATGCAATTTAGTTTTTGTTTAAAATCGTTCAAAAGTTTATGTTCATTTCACTGATTTTTTGACTAAATCAATTATTCACTTCACAGTTTTTTGGTCCAAAGTTTGTTCAACTGAGTAAGAGTTTATATTTTTGTTTTACTTTTATTGTTGTTTTTTGGTGGAAAATATTCCTCTTTTCATCAACGTTATAATATTATAACCTACTCTCAGGAAGTTATCAAATAATTCTTTTGATTAGTTACAATGAACACTTACGGACTAACCACTACGCGTCGGGAAGAGATCAGCTGTTTATATTTTTGACAAAAGTCAAAAATCACTTTTTTATCAAACTTGTTCGAAAATATTTATCAGAAGAATTTCACAATTAATAAAAAACAACAGTTGTTAACAAACGTGGTTAAAAGAAAAAAAATTGAGGTTAGCAACAATTAAAATTTTGTTATAAAAAATTTAGCAATAGTAATTAACGCTACTTATTCCATCACGGCGTTCCACGCGCCTCGACAATGTTAGTCTTTTATTGTAAGGTCGTTCTAAAATACCAATACAACATGCACATTAAGTATCATGCACTAAATTTTCAATTGTTTATAATAAGGCACGGTTGTTCTAATGCACCTACTCCAGACAAGCTTCTACTCTTAAGAGAGCTCTTAAGTAGCTGTCGAGCCACGAGTCTGATAGGGATATTTAAAAAGCGTAATTTTCGAAGTTACACCCTACTTTACTATCCTTGCCTATAAATGCACTAATTTGGGAAAACACTCAGTACATGCCCTTTACTACTGCAAGTTTTATCTGATAAATTTAGAAACCATCAAATCAAGGAGAGAACCTTTGTTAGTCAAAGTTTCGATATGTCACGATTAGGAAAGCTCGACTCAATTAGGGTAGAATTTAAGCTTGTTAGAATTTTTAATAACAAATACTAATTAATATGTGAGACAACGCACTTTACACTAAATAGCAGTAAATGAAAAGTTATCAGGTTAAATTGATATATATATATATATATATATATATATATATATATATATATATATATATATATATTCATTTTAGATGCTCACGACCGTATTAAGATAAATAAAAAATCTAATATCGGGTATGCGGTCTGTAGGTCAAATAAATAACTAATTTACTTCTGACATCCTCTATATTTCGTCATTTATTTATGACTTCATCAGGAGGAAACGCTAAAATACACCACAGATTAAAATGATATCAAATTAAAAAAAAAAACAATTAAGACTTACAAGTGAAGTTACAAAAACATGGCTATATGCATTTCAACACACAGTAGAACGTTAAATTAGGACGAATACAACCACATGAATATTGAAATGTTGCTGACAGGTAGAACTTAACAACTAGCAAGACATTTATATATACATTTTTTTATTTATTTTTTTGAATAATAAGAACTATTTTCTTTTTTTGTGGTAAAAGAAACGTTGATAAACAGTTTTATGTACATATTGAAGTTCGTGGAATATTTATATTATGGTATTTAAGTTATTTGTTTTTTGTTGAACAAGGCAAAGAATTCATTTGTTCAACAGATTGCAATAAATGGTGCTCAGCTGTTGGATGTCAGATCTAGAATTAACTGAATTATTTTCGTTGTTGATATGTACCATTTCTAGGAATAGCCTTTTTCTGTAATTATTTTCATAGTCCAGAATTTGTATGTTTTCGTAATCAAAATTGTGATCCTCTTTCTGAAAATGATCAACCAAAGCACATGAGTTTTTCCCAATACGGCAGTCGCTTTTGTGTTGTGTCGAACGATTTTTAATATATTGGGAAGTTTGTCCTATGTAACACTGATTACATTGTTTACAAGGAATTTTATATACAACATTATTATTTAATGGGATCGGAGTTTTATCTTTAATTTTAGTGAACACTTTGCCAACCGTGACTGTATTATATTTAGCTATTTTTAAATTATCTCTTTTAAGGTGGTTAGTAACATTATCTGTAAGACCTTGAATGTAGGGCAATTTCTTATATTTGAAATGTGCAATAACTTGGTCTTCTGTCGGACCATCAAAAAACCCAGAATGATAAATTAATTTGTTTAGTATTTTTTTTGGAAAACCATTGCACACGTATTGGGAAAAACTCATGTGCTTTGGTTGATCATTTTCAGAAAGAGGATCACAATTTTGATTACGAAAACATACAAATTCTGGACTATGAAAATAATTACAGAAAAAGGCTATTCCTAGAAATGGTACATATCAACAACGAAAATAATTCAGTTAATTCTAGATCTGACATCCAACAGCTGAGCACCATTTATTGCAATCTGTTGAACAAATGAATTCTTTGCCTTGTTCAACAAAAAACAAATAACTTAAATACCATAATATAAACATTCCACGAACTTCAATATGTACATAAAACTGTTTATCAACGTTTCTTTTACCACAAAAAAAGAAAATAGTTCTTATTATTCAAAAAAATAAATAAATAAATGTATATATAAATGTCTTGCTAGTTGTTAAGTTCTACCTGTCAGCAACATTTCAATATTCATGTGGTTGTATTCGTCCTAATTTAACGTTCTACTGTGTGTTGAAATGCATATAGCCATGTTTTTGTAACTTCACTTGTAAGTCTTAATTGTTTTTTTTTTTAATTTGATATCATTTTAATCTGTGGTGTATTTTAGCGTTTCCTCCTGATGAAGCCATAAATAAATGACGAAATATAGAGGATGTCAGAAGTAAATTAGTTATTTATTTGACCTACAGACCGCATACCCGATATTAGATTTTTTATTTATCTTAATACGGTCGTGAGCATCTAAAATGAATAATTCTCGGATGGGTTTTTATCAACTAATCACAAACACCTTTGGTAATCACAATACACTATTGATGAAAAAATGGTCTTCAATTAACATCAAGCTGGCTAATGGCATAAACAGAAAGAATTTTCTATTGAGATGTAGGAGAACGAACATTCTACCCCAACACATACAGGATACAGCGAGAGGAATGATGGATATGATACAGACTAATAACTGGCAGATAGCTCAAAAAGTTCGTAGGCACATTGTTGCTCTAAGTAAAAAGAATCTAAATCTAGAGATTAAGGTATGTTACAACAATATCAGTAATATGATCAAAAATCTAGACTCAATTAAACATGAATTAAATACTATTCTTCCAAAACATATGTTAAATGAATATTCTCGTAGGTTAAGCGTATCTTATAACAGACGTTTTAACAAGGTAAAGAATTCTAATTTAAAAAAGTTTGATAATCTTGTTCGTTGCTTTCAAAATAGGGAGAGAATGTTTATCGATAACAAGAAATGGTTTAATAATATATCGAACGTAAATATACCAAATGACATTGCAGATATGTTATCCTTAGGTCCTAAATTCGCAATTTCTCCTACCAATGATCAACTAAATGTTAAAAAATTTCTTGCTGATGTTGAAGATATTATTTATGATGCGCCTGATAATAACAAAAATATTTTAAGAGCTCAAGTTACTAACAATATAACTAATTATCGAACACACTTGAGTACAACTAAAATTACGCCGTTACAACAATTATATAAAAAAACTAAACAATTTCTTAATGATAATCCTAATATTTATATCTTACAGGCCGATAAGGGTAATAGTACCGTAGCTATGAACAAAAACGATTATATCACCAAAACGGAGGAACTATTAAGCGATACTAATACATACCAACAGTTAGATAGGGATCCTACCGCTAATCTACAAAAAAAAGTTAATGAATTAATTAAATCGGTAAAATCAAAAAATGAAATTGATGAAGACGTTGCTAAATGTCTCACTATTTATAATTCCGTTTTATCAAAATTATACTGTCTACCAAAAATTCATAAGCCCAATATTCCACTCCGGCCAATAGTATCTTGTGTAGGTTCTGCTACTTACCACTTATCCAAATTTCTAACGAAAATTTTAACAGAATCCTTAGCCGATAGGACTAACTACAATATACCTGACACATTTGTTTTTGTAAATTCTATCGAAGATCGGAGATTACCCGAAGATTATGTATTGGTGTCAATGGATGTGGTGTCATTATTTACTAATATCCCTTTCGATCTTATTCTTGAATTGCTGCGTTCACAATGGCACATAATAGAGCCGTTCACAACGTTAAGTTACCATAGTTTCTTCAAATTATTATCGTTTGTGTGCAATAACTGTTATTTTTCTTTCAACAACCATTTCTACCAACAAACATTTGGTACCCCCATGGGCTCACCTATTAGTTCAATCTTGGCTCAAATAGTAATGGATCATATATTAGACATAATCGTAGAAAAATTACCTTTTAATGTTCCGTTTTTGTATAAATTTGTGGACGACATAGTGACTTCTGTCCCTTCCAGTGAGATAAAAACTACTTTAGTTACTTTTAACTCTGTGAATGAACATTTGCAGTTTACTATGGAAACAGAAGTGAACAACAGCATCCCTTTTTTAGATACCTTACTAATTAGGACTGATACTAACAAAGTTATTTTAAGCTGGTACAAAACCGACGTCCTCTGGACGATATATTAATTATTTTTCGAACCATCCAATGAGCCAAAAATTCAACACAATTATTGCTCTAAAAAATCGTGTCACTCATATTTCGGACGAAGGGTTTTTGAAGGAAAATTTAAAGAAAGTATATACACTATTTCTAAATAATGGTTTTCCAAAAAAAATACTAAACAAATTAATTTATCATTCTGGGTTTTTTGATGGTCCGACAGAAGACCAAGTTATTGCACATTTCAAATATAAGAAATTGCCCTACATTCAAGGTCTTACAGATAATGTTACTAACCACCTTAAAAGAGATAATTTAAAAATAGCTAAATATAATACAGTCACGGTTGGCAAAGTGTTCACTAAAATTAAAGATAAAACTCCGATCCCATTAAATAATAATGTTGTATATAAAATTCCTTGTAAACAATGTAATCAGTGTTACATAGGACAAACTTCCCAATATATTAAAAATCGTTCGACACAACACAAACGCGACTGCCGTATTGGAAAAAACTCATGTGCTTTGGTTGATCATTTTCAGAAAGAGGATCACAATTTTGATTACGAAAACATACAAATTCTGGACTATGAAAATAATTACAGAAAAAGGCTATTCCTAGAAATGGTACATATCAACAACGAAAATAATTCAATTAATTCTAGATCTGACATCCAACAGCTGAGCACCATTTATTGCAATCTGTTGAACAAATGAATTCTTTGCCTTGTTCAACAAAAAACAAATAACCATACCATAATATAAATATTCACGAACTTCAATATGTACATAAAACTGTTTATCAACGTTTCTTTTGCCACAAAAAAAAAGAAAATAGTTCTTATTATTGAGCAAAAAATAAATAAATAAATGTATATATAAATGTCTTGTTAGTTGTTAAAGTTCTACCTGTCAGCAACATTTGATATTTCATGTGGTTGTATTCGTCCTAATTTAACGTTCTACTGTGTGTTGAAATGCATATAGCCATGTTTTTGTAACTTCACTTGTAAGTCTTAATTGTTTTTTTTAATTTGATATCATTTTAATCTGTGGTGTATTTTAGCGTTTCCTCCTGATGAAGTCATAAATAAATGACGAAATATAGAGGGATGTCAGAAGTAAATTAGTTATTTATTTGACCTACAGACCGCATACCCGATATTAGATTTTTTATTTATATATATATATATATATATATATATATATATATATATATTAAAAATCGATAGCAATAA